>OVAN01014783.1:0-11191 GCA_900406275.1 Anastatica hierochuntica
TCCTCGATCACATCAGCAAGTGTATCAACCCAAAATGTGTGCCCATCAATGATAGGCTTCTCCATGGATTTCTTGATGTTGATCTTCATAGTCAACTTCCCAAGTCGGAGATCTATCTGACCGTTCTGCACATTAATCATGTCTCTAGCAGTAGATAAGAACGGTCTCCCAAAAATAATAGGATCTTTGGGTTCTTCTTCCAACTCCAAGACAACAAAGTCTGTGAAAACATATCCCTCTCCAACTCCTATGGGAATGTTATCAAGAATACCCACGGGTCTTCGAATAGACCTATCTGCAAGCACCAAGACATTCTTGTGGGTTTATAGTTAGTCAAATTCAGACGCTGCGATACCGAGAGTGGCATGACACTAACTCCTGACCCCAAATCGCAGAGACATCGCTCAAAGGTAAGCGATCCGATCTTGAAAGGCAACACGAAAGGACCTAGATCCTCGCATTTCTCCGGTGCTATTTTTTGAAGAACCGCGTTACATTATGCAGTAAGAACTGAAACACCATGTTTTGGGGTCATGCGATCTGATAAAATCTCTTTCATGTACCTCTTGAGATAAGGTACCTTCTTGACTGCTTCTACAAAAGGCAATCGAACGTGTAATTCACCAACTAGATTCTTCGGTTTCTCATACTCGCGTTCCTTGATCTTTTGACGAGGTATGAGAGGATATGAAGGCTTGAGAACATAAGATGGGGGTGGCACATACTAATCCTCAACCTCCTGCGCATTCGTTTCGTCGCATAAATTCGATACCCTCTCGTCAGGACAGGGATCGATCGATCCAGGGTCAGGGGTCAATCAATCCAGGGACAGGGATCGATCGATCCTTGTCCCTCTGTCAAGAATTTGACACCTCCTTATCAGGCCAGGGTTCGATCGATATAGGGACAAGGATAAATTGATCCTTGTCTCTCTATCCAGGGGTTGCTTTAGAGACGGATCGATCGATCCGGGGCATGGGTCGATCGATCCATGTCCCTCTGTCCTATGCGTGTTTTTCAGCTATTTTCCACTTCTCATAGTAATGGCACTGCAATACTCCTTCAGATTATTCTCCAGTTTTCCTGGAATGACACCCGACGGAGATTTGTTGTTCGCAGAAGTCTGAGAAACTTGCGTTTCTAGTAATTTCATATGACTGCTCAATGTCTCGAACTTCCCATTGAGATCACTGTACATGTTATCCACCTTTTGATTCAAGTTGGCAGAGGCCTTTGTCTTATTCTCTAGCACTTGCTGCAAAACATTTTCTTCAGCTCATTATCTTGAGAAGTCGCAGAAGACTGTCCCTGGTTCTGATTTTGGTACCCTGACTGATAGTTGTTCTTGAATCCTCCTCAACCAATATGCTTCTGCTGATAGCCACTGTTTTCGAAGCCACTGTTTTGATTCTTGTTCTGAAATCCAGAGGTGAAGACACACTGATATGATTGTATGGCTTGTTCTGGAACTGGTTCTGTTGGTTGAAACCTCTATTACCAAAGTTTCCTTGACCCCCAATGTAATTCACATTTACTTGTCCACCATTCAGCTCCTCAGACAAGAATTCCTGGTACATTTGTCCCATCTTCCGCTCTTGAAGCACATATACTTCGTTCTACTCACCAACAAATTTCACTCCCTGCTAATCTCTCCTCATTAGCTCATCGAGCTTTGACTGCAGATCATCAATTCTCTTTGCTTCTGATGGCACAACTCCTCTACCTCGATCATAATCTGTTCTCCGATTGGCCTGACTATTCGCCATGTTATTCACCAATGTATAAGGTTCGTCCACAGTCTTGGTACTGAAATCACCATTGCTAGCAGTGTCCATAGCATTCTGATACTTCTCCTCAACCCCATTGTAGAAAATGTTGAGGAGATTCCAATCTGAGAACCCGTGATGAGGACAATCATTGAGGTATTCTCTGAATCATTCCCAAGCTGCATGAAAACTTTCAGCACCCAATTGGTGAAATCCTGCAATCTTGTTTCGCAGAGACATAGACCTTGATTTCGTGAAGAAATGACCAAGGAAAGAAACCTTGATCTCGTCTCATGTCCTTAGAGAATCATGCTCTAGGCTATTGTACCATCTTGTAGCTTTTTGTCGTTCAAAGAGAAAGTGAACAACCTACATTTCATAGCTTCATCAGGTACTCCATTGTGCTGGATAGTATTGCAGATGGCTTCAAACCTATCTTGATGGTGCATTACGTTCTGTGATGGCAACCCATGATACTGATTCTGCTGCACCAAGTTAATGAGACAAGTCTTGATCTCAAAGTCTCTTCTCTCAATGGGAGGCGGACGAATCCCAACACGATTCTCATAGAAGGCCTCCGGAGTGTCATATTGCGCCAGAGTCATCCTCTGTCGAGGTTGATTTGCGTGTTGTTGCCCCTCAGCTGCAACATTCTGCTGGCCAACATTCTGAGCACCAGCAGGTGGATCATCTCCTGGAAGGAGTCCGGGAAAGAGATGATTTTGATGAACTTGAATGGGATCTCCCAAGTTTTCACCCATGATTTCAGCAAACTCAAATTCTTCAATAACCTCTAGCAACTTCTCTCTCTTCTTCTGTTTGTCTAGACGCAAAGGTTCAGGTTCAAATTCAGCAAGAGTGTCGGTCCATTGGCTTCTATTATGAGGCATGTTCATGCACCTGAAAGCACAAAAACAAAAAAATAAAAAGAAGAGATTAAACAAAATAAAGAAAAATGCCTTAGGCATGCAATGATCTTAAGTTCTAAGACTCCTATTGGTCCCCGGAAACGGCGCCAGAAAACTTGATAGCTCAGGTTTTCGCCCGAGAAAACACTGCAAGCGCACAGTGTACGTTGTAGTGGTTCTGGATTGAACCCACAGAGACCAAAGGTAGCACGAAGAATGTAGAATCAAACTGCGGGCTAAATCTAAAAAAATGTATTTTGAGATGATGCAAATAATCAAAATTATGAAAGCAAAGAAAGCAGGTAGCAACGACGGGGTGTAAATCAACCAAAGAAGTGTTGGACATCGGTATTCTCAGGGAAACCATTCATTGTTGATTCAAATTATAGACTAGGGAACAAGTTTTAAATTGTCTTGAACTCAAACACTAATGAAGAACTGATCTACTTCCGTAGTATGAGCTCCCTATGTATTAGAAATCTCGAGACTAACTTCCGTTGACCCTCGATTTCTAATCATGCATTACTAAGAGGCTTGATATGTTCACAATTCACTTAAACATCAATTTCCATTGGCTTATGAAGAATTGCTCATCTAAGATTCTTTTAGGCATTTAAAAAAACACTTTCCATGCGTTAAATTACCTAAGATCAGAAACTAAGTGATCAATTTAATTTCATGCATTACGATTAATCCTAGATGAAGATCCATTAGATTAAATCCCTAATCATGCAATTCTACATCAACAATTCATGAATCCCTATGTGAGAACCCTAAACCAAACGATCAGACTACTAACTCATGGTAATTGCAAAAACACAAATCAAATTCAAGAGAGACATGATTATATTTAACAAAAACAAGAGTAAAAGGAATCTGAAAGCTTCTCAGATCGAAGTACAAAGATGCTTTTTCTCCCTAGGTTACAAAATCAATCTTTGCTCTCTAAAAGTCTGTAAAAGTGCATAATGAAAGGGAAAACATGAGCTCGGGTCTTTGTATCAAAATCCGGTTTGAAATAAGTTCGATCTGGTTCTTCGTAAAATCTGTCCGTAAAACGGAACAGGGATCGATCGATCCATGGACATGGATTGATCGATCCTTTTCCAACTGTCTGGGTATTTTCATCTTTTCACGAACACTTCCTTTGATGCTTAAAATCCATCCAAAATGCATTCTTTTCACAAACCTCGTAACCAGTTGCGCGCACAAATTAAAGCTTGAACATTTGAAGACAATAGACGATTTTTGTACTTGTTCAGAACATGACTTGCTATGCTAAACAACGATTCAGATGCCACTGTGGTTATAGGAATACTAAGTACATCACATGCCATGAGAGATAATTCTTTAAATCGGGTAGAATTCTCTTTCCAGTAATCTAAAACCTTCAAATTTAGAAACTCAAGCATGTTTAGTGGTGGTTCATCTAAATATATGTCCAAAGGAGATTTCCCTTGAACGCCAAGTTTTTTTGAGTAAAATGCATAAAAGTTCTGTAAAATTAATAAAATCATGAACAAACAACTAAAGAAAATAATATAGATAAAAACTAAAATAAAATCTCTTACCATGTATCCACTCGGCGCATTTTCATGAGAAACTTCCGTATGAATTTTTGAAGAACTCGTAGTCGATATTGAACTCGAATCATTACTATAAGCATCAAAAAGCTTATGCATCTTCTTACGCACGTGATCTAACTTTTGCTGGCAAGTAGATGGATTCAGATTTGTGAAACAATACTCCATAAGGGCAAATTTCATTCTTGGATCCAAAACAGCACCTATTGCGAGAATATCACTATATTCTTCCCAATATTTGTCAAACTTTATTTTCATGACTTCAACCATGCTTTTAATAATACTATCTTCAGAGTTCTCAAGAAGGCGCAACCAAGACTCAATCTGCCAAACTTGCATGAAATACAAGATCGATGTGGGATATGTTAAACCAGACACCAACTTTGTAATTTCTTGAAATGGCTTTAAAAATTCACAAATCATCTCTCCTCTTTTCCATTCTACATCAGATAGAAAATGCTTGTAACCCATATCTATCTCTTGGAGATGAAATAAGGCAGTTCGATGCTTGATAGCTTTATCAAGCATATCATAAGTAGAATTCCATCGAGTAGAAACATCCATAGCCAAACTAGCTTTTGTTTGAAGCCCCACTGTTTCAACAAAATTCTGATACATCTTCTCCCGCGACTCTGATGCTTTTACATACTTGATGCTATCTCTTATTTTCTGTAAAGTCCCACCAATCATTGTTAATCCATCTTGAACAATCAGATTTAAGATATGAGCGGAGCATCTGACATGAAAAAACTCTCCATCCTTTTGCAGCTACCTCTTCAAGATGGTTTGCATACTATCATTAGAACTTGCATTATCCACAGTAAGAGAAAAAAAAAAAATTTCTCTAATCTCCACTCTTTCAACAATTCTAGAATTTTTATCGCTAATTGTACACCAGTATGAGGAGGTGGAAAAGCGCAGAAGGATATTACCTTACTGTTTAACTTCCAATCAGTATCAATGTAATGAGCAATTAAACATATATATCCTTCTATAGTGATTGCTCGCCAAAGATCTGTAGTCAAACAAACTCTACTTGGAATTTCTGTTAATATTGTCTTGAGTTTCTTCTTTTCTTTCTCGTGAAACTTGTAAACATCCGTTGCTGCTGTATTTCTTGTCCAAAATTTGATTTCGGTAATAGCATACTTAAAAGCATTTCTAACCCTCACATTCTCAACGAAAGAGTACGGAAGATCAAAATCGATTATGGCTATCACTACCAACTCACGAAAGACGTTCTGATAAAATTTTCTAGTTCTTAATTTTCCTTCATGATTAACCAACATGACACCCACATCACCATTCTTAGGCTTCTTCTTACAAACTACCACATGACGTTTTAAAGTAGTAGTTCCATTCTTGTGTAAATTAAAATGGTACCTTTGATCACAATGGTTGCATTTAAAATTTTCTTTACCCTCAGAGTCTGGTTCTCCAACTATTGTAATATCTTTCCAAACATCCGAATGCAAACGTCTTTTTCTTTTTTTGCTTTTGTCTTGTGACTGAGCAATGCTGTCATTTTTCATAGGTTCTGATGGCTCAACATTTTCATCCTTAAAGTCATCGAAGTCTGGAAAATTACTGTTCTTGTCCATGCCTTTTATTCTAAGACAAAGAAACATAAATCTATAATATAATAAGAGGTCAATTCTCTCCAAGGTGTTGACACGTCATCACACTAGAGATTGAAACATAATATATTGAAGCAAATTAAAATACGTAAATCATTTATCAATAAGGGCTTGATGATACATATTTAGTTTACGACTTAACTTCTAAAAATCTATTTTAATTATTTACTCATTATCAAATATCATGAAATATATTTACATTAGACAAATAGGTTTGCTTTTCTCTGAAATCATTTTTCTCATAGATTTATAACTTATCGAATAAAAAAATATAAATAATGTTGAAAATATGAAAAAACATTAAAATTAGTAAATTATTTTTCACATATAGATCGAATATCTCTTTGAATTTTCTTCAAAATATCTACTAAATTATAATCAAATTTTTAATGATGTACAATTAACCATGATAAATTATATTTAATGGAAAACTAAATAGAAAAGAATTGCAAAAGTCATACTCATAATTAAAAGGACAGTTGTCACCATGATATATGATGAGATGACATTCTCATGGAGAGAGTTGGCCACAAATCATATATATGATTATAAATTTTTCATCATCAATATTGAAACAATGAAACCGTAAAAAAAACAGTGAAACATCACAACAAACTAACAATTAATATATCTCCATCAGTTAAAAGGATGTTTCGCAACAATTTAGATTAAATGGTGATAGTTAATAGGAGATGTCAAATTAATATACAATGATTTTTTGTGCAAGATCGATAGTAAACTTTGACATCTTGTTCAATATCATGTTTTAGTCATTTGATCTTTTAGTTTTGCTTTCTTATAATTGGCAATGATATTAACACATTTTGCATATTTTTTTGAATTATATGCATGATTTTGATCTTATAAATTTAATTATAAATCGTATATATAAATATATTTTGGTAAAATGAAATACCAAAACATACTGCGCATAGCACGGATGATCATCTAGTAAAAGTCAAAAGCAAAATAACACATAAATTATAATTATATGTTTATTGGATGATGGTCACAGAGATACTATATATTACTCGATTATAACAAATAGACTCTAACAAAGACAGACACATCAAAGAGAAGATGATGACATGAGCAATATATAATTTACCATATGATTTCAAAATCTTTTTGTCTGAGTATATTTTCAAAGTCAATGCAAAAGTTATTAACCACATGGAAGCACAACAAGACAAAACTAAGAAAACAAATCAATAAACATCACAGATAAATTGACAGTAACAAAGAATCAAGAGAAAATTTTATACCGACTAGGCGAGCGTAGATCGTAGATGGAAATTGTTCTTTTGCTGTTGAGTTTCTTTTTAAATTTTTTTTCTAGGGTTTGAATAAAGATACAAAGATATAATACTACTTAACTTTAATTATATTTTAAGTTAATTAATATTTTTACCGTGCCGCGGTCTAAATCCGCCAACCGTGCGGTTAAGACCGTATTAACCCGCAAACCGTAGTGGGTTGATCGGCGAAATCCATTTTTTTTTGACCTAAAAAATATAGCCCTAACCCACCCCATAGCGGAGCGGATTGGGCGACCCGCGGATTTTTTGCCCACATTGACACCCCTAGTTGTCACTGCATCTGACCTTAAAGTTTATCTTGAGTCTTTCCGCCATTGATGAGTTTCTAGACAATCGTCCATTGCTCATCTGTAATACCACGAAGACCTAGTCTATCTGAGTTTGTGATCGTGACATTTGCCTCGATTTTTGGAGTGTTCGAGTCACCAATGGTAGCTATATTCACAAAAGGACCATTACCACGTCTTCGTCCGATGGATGCACATTGTGGTCCACAAGAATCAGTTCTGTTTCGTGGTCTGTGCTCCCACCAATCGGGATAACCATTGACCGTGAAACATACTGACGCTTCATGACCAGTTGGACCACATGTTGTGCATTGCCTGGTTGGATCTTTACTGCCAAGTCGGCTCGGATCTTTTGGTAGATCTCTGGTGAAAACCGTGTTTGATCTGAAAGTCAATGTTGAAGTATAAGCACGAGCTGCAAATCTCATAAATGCAGGTGTATTGAAAATCGTAGCTTCATGAAGTGTCTCATTTTTAGTGATGGTTTGATTGATACTATTAAGATCCGGCAAGGGAGATATCACGCAAAGCTTTGCTCGAATAACACCATGTATTGAGTCATCCAAACCTGAGAGAAAATCATGTATCCTCAAGGTCTAAAGCTCTTGTTCCCGTGTTGTATTGAGATTGCATTCGCACTTTCCGCAGTGTCTTGTATTTCATACACACTGCAATTTTGTCCCATAGCTTAGTTAATCGGCCAAAGTACTCGTCAACGGTGCTTCCGTTTTGCTTACAATTAGCAAGTGAATTTCATAGTTTTTGGAGACGTACACCACTCTTGTTAGAGTATCTTTTTCTAATGATATCCAAAGTTCTTTGGCTATTTCCCAGGTTGACAAAGAAGATCTTATCTTTTTATTGATCATTTGTTTGATCCATCCAATAATAAGATGATTATTAGCTATCCAATCCTCAAAGGTTGAAGCTTTAACAGAGGGTTTTGGTATTGAACCATCCAGGAATCCAAATTTCTTCCTGGAACTGAGAGCCATCCGGAAATTAATCACCCATTCATCATAATTATATCTCGTGAGAAGTGGTTGAGAAATCAAGACACCAAGATTATTGTTTGATGAAAGAGCAAAGGGTAATATGGTCTTATACTTAGGCTCAACAATTGCAGGAGTTATAGACATGTTAAAAATTAGGAGTTGTTTATTGAATGGGTTGTTAAGGATAAGTCCTCTGTTTTGAATGAAGAAACAGAATTTTTCTTGGAAATCAAGTAATTGGGAAGAAGATGAATGAATAGTGTTTGGCATGAAGGGTTTTGAGGAATGAATAGAAGGTTGCCAAGAGGCTTTTTGAAGTTTATTATGAATGAAAAAATTTTAAAACAAGAGAAGGAGATGATGATGAATAAGGAAATTTCGAGAATAAGGAATTTAGTCGAGAGGCTTTTGTGAATAAAGAAGTCGATTGATTTGAACAATATCAAGAACACAAACTTTTTTCTTTTAAATTTGTTCGTGCTCCTATACCATGACAAATCTTGTTTTTGAGAACTCAATGTGTTGTCTTATTAATGAAACTCTACGAGTCTATTTATACAATTAGGATTAGAGGAAAGCCAAAACCAAACCGAAAAAGGACATAAGGAAATAAAGAGAACTTCTCTAGAACTAGTCTAAATTATAATTCTAAATAGAATAGGAAATCATTATCCTTGTTATAAATGATTAGATATGGATGTCCATTATATTAGTGAATATTCTAGATTTACTTGTATCTTAATCTTTACTTATTCCATAAGTTTACTTTGGCTTCAAGTTGAAGCTAAACCTCCATATTGTATCCTATATAAAAGGCTCATTATCTTTGGAATAAGACATCACCAATTCCCATCTCTTCTCTTTTTTTCATAACACGTCATGAGCACGATGCTCTGACCAACTGAGAAAAACCCTAAACCAAAAAAAAAACTAATCTCCGACCATCGTATCTGTTTTGCCAATCCAAGGTATGATTCATCATACCTTACTTTCATTTTATTAATTAAATCAATACACATAAGCACTAAAACTCTAGTACATCGTTTATCTAATGCATGCAAACATGTAACTTGTAATCATGATTTCAAGTTCTCATACTTTTGGTCGTTGGTTTGGTGATTTTCTTCTTAATAATTTTTTGGTTTATACTGATTTATGTTAATTTAAAAATATGTGGTCTATGTTTTGATTTATTAAGTCTGTTTGGTTGGTTATTTCCTGTCAAAAAAAAAGACTGTTTGGTTAAAGTTTATTGCTTAATAATTTCGTGATCGATAATGGACCTAAGCTAATTACTAGCTTATGTATAACCATATTATTTTATTGTTTGTTTCATTATCAAATTCCTATATCAATTTATTTATAATTATTAATTTAGTAAATATGTAAATTGTTAATTTAATACAGTTATTTTGGTAACACTTCATACAGTTTATGAGCACATATAAGTCCTCCGGTTAAAAAATTTGTTAACTTTGCTCGATTATGTTTCATCATGTTTTTAATTTGTTAACTTTGCTCGATTATGTGTCATCAAGTTTTAATCTAAAGTTTATTGAATTTTATCCATATATCGTTATTATTAGCACTAAAGTTAATTGTATTTATTAAAATACAATATTATGCATGTTTGATATTAATTTTCTAGATATGTAGCATGTTATATTTAATATAAAAAATTGTTAAAATATTTTGTACAATTAATTTATTGATTGAAACTTAGTTCAATGACATGAAAAGAATGAATAAATAATAAAATTTTTATGAAATTTGATCATTATTTTGTTATTTTAGTAATTCATGTCAAATTTCACTAGTCTTGAATTTGAAGTTCTTGATATCACTGGAGACAACTATTTGGCATGGGCATTAGATGCTGAATTTTCCCTTAGTACAAAGGGACTTAAGCATGCTATCAAAGAAGGAAATCAAGCTCAAAATCAAGATAAAGCAAAAGCTATGATATTCCTTCGTCATCACTTCCACATGGGTCTCAAAAACGAGTACTTGACTGTCAAAGATCCACTAATCGTTTGGAACAATCTAAAAGAAAGGTATGATCATCAGAAAAATGTGATGTTACTGAAAGTTCGTTATGATTGGACACATCTAAGGCTACACGACTTTAAGTCTGTAAGTGAGTATAACTTAGCCTTGTTACGAATTACTTCTAAACTAGAATTGTGTGGAGAGAAAATCACGGAAGCAGATAAGTTAGAGAAAACTTTAGATAAATAAGCATATTAGCTTTAGAATGCATCATTTAGAGTCTTGAGTCTAGCTTAGGTTCATATTGCATTTTGCATCCATCTTTCTTGCATTTGTAGGTGCTCTTTTGGATGGACTTTGGGAGGCTCTAATGGTGTATTCAAAGAGAGATTGGAGCTTAAAAATCATGGAGACAAGAGTCTAAAAGCATAAGGAAGAGATGAGGATCAAACAAGATGTTAAAGTGGAGCAAAAGGCCACCAAAACTGCCCAAGTAGGCTCCCATCGACCCATGGGTCGATGGCCAGCAACCCAGGGNGGTCGATGGCCAGCTACCCAGGTAGAAAATCACTCATTCTCCTCTGTAGGTAGCCAGCCATCGACCCTAGGTGGGCTCCCATCAACCAGATGGGTCGATGGCTGGCAACTTGGCGACCAAAATCCTTCTTTTTAGGGTTTTCTCTCATCCCTTTTAGTATAAATAGACC
>OVAN01014784.1:0-11779 GCA_900406275.1 Anastatica hierochuntica
TGTTGTTGTTTTCTGTTCAAAGTACTTGTATGGTGTTTTTGAAAGAAAGTTATAGTAATATACAGAGAGTGTTTTGAGAAATCTATTTGCTGCTGTAGTGAAAACGTTTCTGTGGTAGTCCTTACATTTTCAAATGTGTATCAGTTTTAGTTCGGAATCCTTTTAGGTTACAAAAATAAATTGTTATCTATGGTAGACCATGTTGGCTAGTTTGATCTTTCCTTCAACAATCTTTGGTCGTAATTATTTCGTCTTCTTCTATGTTTCATTTGACCTAGATTTATTTGGTAGGCAAAGTTACGAACTTGCAATAAGAAAGATGAATCCCGAGAGAAGGTACGTAAGTTTAGTGTGAGTAACAACTTTTTCAAGAACATTTTTTAACCGAAAAACTTAAGAATGTCTTTGGTTTTTTCGGTTAGTTTTTGTGAAACTTTTTTGAAGATTCATAACGAAATTAGGTCTAAAGTTGAACTTGGTCCTTTCATCTTAATTTATGTCTATGAAGCTTAACAACAATGTTGTCAGGCTTTTTGAAAAGATTTAGTTTCAGTTATTTAGCTCATATAGACACTAACGTTCTATGTTGCTAATTTGTATGATATTGTGGTGTTTACAATATGTATGCGCGCGGACTTCTGGTCTGGTGGCTAAATCAAATGGTCACAAGAAAAGTGGATTTTTACATCCTCTCCTCTCACTATAACTGTAAGACCTGCTTTGCATAGTTTCACCTTATAGAACATCATAGTAGTTGCATTTATCCTAGTGTTATATATTTGCTTTATAGAACAAAGGTGCCTCTTCTTTTTTTTTTTCCCATTTAGCCGATCGAATACATTTTTTGCGTAATCATAATCAATGTGATTAATTTCAAGAGGTATAGGGAAATATAGTTGAAGTTGATGTTGGGGTTCAATGACGTCCAAAATGAACGCATCATCGTTTCAAGTGCAATAGCATATGCACGTTGTATACTGGATAAGACAACCGTTAGCAATTGATTAGATGAAATATGTTTTTGTTCCATGTAAGTTACTCCATCAACTAACAAATCAAATAAACACTTTGTAGCATCTAAAAAATCAAGAGACATGATTCTTTTGTCCAGAATCCTAATAATACTCTTGAAGTTAATATTGGTTATCATACCTAAAAGTTTTTACATCGTTATTAGAAAATTACTTTGATAATCTAAAAATTGAATTCTAAGTAATATAACCATTTTGTATATGCCCAAGCCAGTTTTTACGCACATATAACTTAATGTTGCGTTTTTGAGAGTTAGATCGATATGTGAAGATGAAAAACTCAGTAAACAACTAAAAATGTTGTGTATAAGAAAGTCTTTTTTAATCTTTATTTCTATTATTTATATAGTTAACGTGTTAGCATACATGTATTGATAAATATATAACAATGTTCAATACAAGACTATAGATTCAACCCTATATTATCGATTTTATAATGATATAGCTATACTAAAGTATATATGAAAATTATACTATTTTAGTACAAATGCACATGTGTAAGTTTGGGCTAGGCATTCGTGATGCTGTTCAAGTTCGGATCGGGTCTGGATCCTGAACTCGGGGCATATAGGATTCATTCTGGTTTTTAAAAAGTTCGGTACGGGTTTTCGGGTTGGGTCGGATTTTATCAAACGATTATAATCCGAATAGATCCGATACTTTTTCGGGTACGGTTATTTTCGGGTTTTTTGGATTCGAGTCCGATTTTCTTCAGATTTCTCAAATTTTCGGATATTTCGGGCTTTATTCGAATATTTTCAGGTTTTTTTTCTCTGATTTTTCGGTTGTTTAGGATTTGAGTTCAGGATTTTCGGATTAGCAAAAGCAAGTATATGGATATAAAGGTAAGGATGTATGTATATGTGTGCACAAAAATTCAGGGCAACCGTATACTACTTCGAGTTTCGGGTTCGGTACGAGTAAAATCCGAAACTCGAAAATACTTGAGCATGTAACCCATTTGAATTTTTTCATATAGTTTCTGGTTCGGTTCGGAGTAAAGATTTTATTGTTAAAAAAATAAAATGGAAATAGCTAATCTTATTCTTATAAACATTTACCAAATACAAATTATTTTTAAAAAATAGTATCCACAAAATATTATTAATTCGCATAAACAAAAATGTTTTATGACAAAACTCAAACAATATAAAAGAAATAAAATTATGTTTGTTAATTCCATAGTATTTTCAATTAATTCACTTAATTTTATCGTAAATAAACATTTGTCACATAAAAAAATGAAAATAATAACAAATATGTAAAAAAAAATATACCAAACAATATATAATTAAACGTGTGTATAATAAAAAAATATATTTGTGCGTAGCGCGGGAACAACTCTTAAATATAATGCATTCGATGGAAGCATGTGAGCTTTACTGCTTTAAAACAAAATATTTTGCATATTAAATATAATGCATTCGATGGAGGCATTATTGTTCTTGCAATTGTAAAATACATTACAGTTAATAGACCATGTTGTCAACGAATATTATCGATGTAAAATCAAACTATGTTCGTGCTTTACACGGATCAACAATTAATTTGTATATACACTTTTCGTTTTCTAGAAAATATATATTTTTTAGACTTTTTTGTTGTTCAGTAAACATTGATTGACTAGGTTTTTAAAGTGTTTTTTTTTATTAATTGATAGTAATAATTTGATAACGGCAAATAATATTTGTTGAAAATATTTGAATCAAATAGGTATTATTGGTTGATTAATACAAGAAAAAAGTTTAGTTAGAAAAATAACAATTTTATTGCTTAAATATTTATTATATTTTTTTTAATTAGTGTGAAAAGTCTACAAAGTCAATCTTTTAAAAACTGGAAGGATAAATATTTAGTAATGTGAAATAGTTGGAGTAAAAAGAGGTAATTAGGGAATATTATCAAGAAAGACACGAAAGCCGGTGGAAATTTATTGGGGGGAGGCAAAAGAGAGAGAGGTTCACGGGAATCCAAAGAAAAGCTTTTTAGAGTTTCAATGGTTTGTGGTGTGTGTTGGGAGGAATCGCCGGAAAAGTGCTCGTGTCGCCTCGAGATTAATTACCCTTCTTTTTTTCCCCATTTCCTTACAATTAATAATACAGATCTCAGCTTTTGTATTTTTGTTCTTCCAATGGCTTTGAATTTATTGAAAAACAATCAATTAATAGAGTTCGTAGGGTTTGTCTTCGTATGGTATGAACATGATGTAGCATCATAGTTGCCATAGACTCTTATGATGTCTTCGCGTCTACTATGTTTGAATGATCCCAAATACATGACCTATATTGGTAGGTTTGAATGTGTTACATTCGACAAAGCACTACGTATTTGGCAATGCAAAATTCTACTCACGAAATAAAATTGGAATGAGAGTTATTCACCATTTGTTTTAACATTGATCAAATTGAAAAATCTAAAAAAATGCATTCCACTCTCGAAATAAAATTGGAATGAGAGTTATTCACTTTTTTTTTTTTAACATTTATCGAACCGAAAATTACAACATTTTTATATTTTTAATTTTAACTAGGTAAATAGCTGCGCTATACAACGAGATTGTTTTTGTAAATATTTATTCTATTTGATGTGTATTTTTTAGTGTTTTAATTAGTTCTTTATTGTCAGCTTATAATATTAAGATGTTTATACTTAAATACCTATGGTTGATGTTGTAAAACTAGTTTATATTTGTTTTTAAATTGCTTTTATATTTATTTCGTTATCTAAATTTGTACGTAAGTGAATCTATCTTATTAAAAAGGAAGACATAGACCTTTTCATGTGCGATTTTTTAAAGTGAACATATTTTAGCAATTTTATTAAATATATCTAATAAATTAAAATAATTCTAATTAATCATTTACATATTCCAACAAACATATTAGAATATTCTAATATTCTTTTCACTTAATCACAATCAAAATTGCAAATCAGCAAAATTTAAAGTCATCAATTTTCAGCAAATTTAAATATAGTTTGTTTTCAAATTTAAAATAAATTCATAACTATTAAAATAAATATATTACAATGTTATTATTTTCTAAACAAAATTTGTTACAAAAATTCAAAAAAATTTATAAAGTAATGAAATTTAGAAAAATCTATAGAAATTTATAAATAATTTATATAAACTATACAAATTTAAGTTTAGTCATCTAATAATTTTTTTAAATACTCTAAAGATTTTTGTTTCACGATATTTCGGGTACTGGATATTATCTGAACTGAACCCAAATGAGTATTCGAGGAAATCTGAAAGTTCGAAAATCTCAAATCTAAATCGAACCCAGAATTTGATATAATTGAAAATACTAAAATTTTGTATCTGAACCGAATCCGAAACTCGAAATAACTAAAAATTATAAACCTGATACTCGAAAAATCTAAATATGATTAATAATATCTAAAATTATTAAAAAAATTAGCGCGGTTGTGCGGGTCAAAACTTTAGTTGGTATATTTAATTTACTTGTAGTAGTTTGTTTTATTAATTAGTAGAGTTTAACCCGTGCAACCGCATAATTTTTACTCTCTCTGTTTCTTTAAAAGTGTCATTTTGAAATTTTAATTATGTTTCTTAAAGAGTATCATTTTACATTTTCGGTACAAATTTATAAGCAAAATTTCGATTTTAACCTCACTGTTTTAATGTATTAATTTGAGAGAGAATGTTTTTTAAAGTATTAATGAAGAATATGTAAGACTTTCTAACAATATTCTTAATATGAGTGAAAATGTCAGAATGACACTTTTTGCGAAACAAAGAGAGTATATATTACTGATCATGTTTATATTTTTTGAGTGTCGTACTTAGAATTTTCGGTTATTTCGTGTTTTAGATTCGGTTTCAGGTTCAAAATTTTTAGATTTTTTTACTTATATCGAATTCTGGGTTCGGGTTTAGATTTGAGATTTTTGGATGTTCATGTTTCCTCGGATATTCGTGTGGGTTTAGTTAGGATAATTCCCGATACTCAAAATAATGTGAAACAAAGCCCGTTGGAGTATTTTTTTTAAAAAACCGTCAGATGACTAAGCTTAAATTTTATAGTTTGCAAGGTGATCCGTACCCGCCGTGCACGGACTATTAATATATTTAGATATTTAATATAATAATTTTGTATATTATTTAAATATGTATTTTAGGTAGATTGATATGTTAGTAAATCTTGATAATTATAAACTATTGGTTTGTGCATTTTGTATGATAATATTTAATGTATTTTATTTATATATGTATATTTTTATTTCTAAAATAAAATTGTATAGGATTGAATTTGTTCACTTTATTTTTTAGAAAAAGTGTATATAAAAACTTGTCATATTTTCAAATCAGTTCAAAAATTATATGATTATACAAAATATGATGCATATATTATTTAAATATATATTGCATTCGAATATATTTATACATTTTTTGTCAACATATATTATTCAAATATATTTATACATTTTATGTGGTCTGAAATTGTTTCTCAAAATATTATTAGTTAATTTATATATATGTATATATATATATATATTTCTAAAATAAAATTGTATAGGATTGAATTTGTTCACTTTATTTTTAGCAAAAGTGTATAGAAAAAGTGGTCATATTTTCAAATGAGTTCAAAAGTTATATAATTATATAATATGATGCATATATTATTTAAGTATATATTGCATTCCGATATATTTATACATTTTTTTCCAACATATATTATTTCAATATATTTATACATTTTATGTGGTATGAAATTGTTTCTCAAAATATTATTAGTTTATTTATTTATATATGTACATTTTTATTTCTAAAATAAAATTGTATAGGATTGAATCTGTTCACTTATTTTTTAGCAAAAGTGTATCTAAAAAGTTGTCATATTTTCAAATGATTTGAAAAGTTATATGATTATATAAAATATAATGCGTATATTATTTAAGTATATATTGCATTCCAATATATTTTTACATTTTTTTGTCAACATATATTATTTCAGTATTTATACATTTTATGTGGTCTGAAATTTTATCGCAAAATATTATTAGTTAAAAGAATTCTAATATTTTAACAAAAAGAATCTAATAACAACATGTTTATATTATCTCTTAAAGACACATCATATTTTTTCAAAAGACATGTCATCTTTTAAAGTAGACATGTCATAATTTTTTTTGTAAAAATGAATGTGGTGCTGATAAATCAGCTTTTTAACTAAAGTGACTTCTCAAATAATAGTAAGGGGATATAAATTATTTTTATAAATTTCTATAGGTTTTTCTAAATTTTATCATTTTATGATTTTCTTTTTGATTTGTAACAAATTTTATTTATAAAATAATAATATTTTGATATAATTATTCTTAAAAAATTATGGCTTAGTTAAATTTGAAAACAAAACTATATTTAAATTTGGTGAAAATGATGATTTTAAATTGTGTTGGTTCACAATTTTGATAAGGGTTATGTGAAAAGAGCATTGAAATATTCTAATATATTTGTTGTAATATGTACGGGAGTAAATAGAATTACTTTAATTTATTAAGAAGCATTTAATAAAATTTTTAAAACATCTTCAATTTAAATAATTACACATAAAAAGATTTTTGTACGTCCTTTTCATAGTATAGATGTAATTAGTTTTATATTATGTGCAGAAAATATTTGGCAAGGTAAATTTTATTTTTATTTGTGTGATATAAATAATGTTTTTTATTAAGAACAGATTTTTTTTCATTGAGTTGGTTACAAAGAAGAAAAGTCGGTTTTGGGGACATGACCGAAGTCCAGAATATGATTTCTTCGTCTTCCTTGTGAGTCTTTTCATCTTTTTCTTCTCTACCGTAATTATGTCCTTCCCAACAATGATCTTTCCATAGAGTCAGCAAGTGACGTATAAATTGGAGCTCGGTGTAGCTTATTCTTTGCTGCAATACAAATGAATGAATCTAAACCTGAAGTAAGTCCAATATGATAAGACTGTGAAAAACCTAATCATGAATGGTTCAATTATATATTATTTTTTTTGACTCGAGCTTGAAAGCCGTGGTTCCTGTGGATACTATGCACATACCCTCCGAACTCGAACGAATTGACTCACTTGTTAGACTCGAACTCGCTAGCAACAATTTTTCTAAACCCGTTCCGTCTTGTCTCTTCAACTCCGTCAAGCTCCATTACATTGATCTCTCTCATAACTCAATCTCCGGCCCAGTACCATCCCAAATCAAAGCCCTAAAGAACCTCACTCATCTCGATTTCTCCTCTAATCTACTCAACGGGTCATGCACTGAACTTGGAAGCTTTGTCGGCACACTCAATCTCTCTTACAACCGATTCTCCAACGAGATTCTCTCGTTCTATAGTCGGTTTTCGGTTTTCGTAAGCTTCGATCTCGGCCACAATAATCTCACCGGAAAAATATCTCAGATAGGTTATCTGTTAAACTAAGGACCAACGTCGTTTGTTGGAAACTCCGATTTATGTGGTTTCTCTCTACACAAGCTTTACAACAAAAAGAAGCTACAAGCCCTAACCTAGTCGCTTAAAACCAGATGGCTCTCAAATCCCTAAGGGAAAACCAAAACTTAATTTCGCCGATTGATCATGAAGGGTCCTCTGAGGATGTTGCATCATGTTGTCTCGGGAGGTGTCTGATCCCACAAGGCCAACGATTGGCAGATCCGTCGAAGTAACCCAAGGGATCAGAGGCGGCTCTTTTCGCTCTGTGGTTGGGAAATTTAGGGTTTGAAGAAGTGAAGACATGCATATTATGTGTTTTATTAATCTTTAGTTTTCATTAGTTTGGTATTATTGTTTTTCAGATTAGGTGACGGCTTTTTAGAGCATGACATGTCATCTCTTGGAGAGTCGCAAAGTTTATTATAGTATTGATTCGATTATAAATGATGAGCAATCAAATGCTATTTGCAACTTATATGATTAAGATGAACAGTTTCATAAATGACTCCATGACGCGGCTCTCCTCTTAACATCTGGATCCATGATGAACGGTTCTGCATGTACCACATCTTTGATGAACATGCTCTCCCCATAACACACGAAACGACAACGAACGGCTTTGCAAGCTTCAGTTGAAGCTTGCACTTGAAAATATGCAAAAAATTGTATTCTCTGAGATTCAATCCCTAAACCTAGTTTAGAAGCCTTTAAACCCTTTTCCACTAGACCAAGAGGCTTCCACCTCCATTCTTGTTTAATGACCAAATATATTTTCTCCAATTACATTTCACATCAATACTATTACCAATTTTGGATACTTTTATTAATATTAAATATACACCCTAATATGTCGCCTAACCACTTGATTATTCAATATATTAATTCTACTAATTAATTTTATTAATTAATGAATGATTATTCTTTCACATTTTAAACACATATAAAAAGCATTATTTAAAATTGGATTCATTAATTAACAATTACAAAAATGACAGTTTATAACCGAACTGAGTTCTTGAGTTTATACATACTGTCATTTTTTTGACAACGTAATACAAATGAATTGACTTTAAAATCGTATCATTGTTTAGTCCATGACATTAATATATGGTAGGAGAAACTAATTTTCATTTTGATATAGACAATTCGATATCGTTGGCACGTTTTAGTAATGAAAGTATATTGTTCTTGACTATAATTTATTTATAATAAAAACTCATATCATCTTCAATTCTTTTTCGTATTAGATTATACTGAAAAATGAATTCTGCATTTTGAAAACGCGGATCAAAATCTTGTATGTATTTAGTATCTCAACTAATATCTAAAAATATTTTTCTATATTTTAGAATCTCTTATTTATTATTTCACAAAAATTGTAACAAAAGAACATTTAGGTGAATTTAAGAGAACTTACCTTAGCACAAAGAGTGTTCTTAGTATCAAGTCTAGTGATTTGTAGAAAGTGTACTCCCCAAACTCCTTTGTGGGTTTTTTTGATCATTGACTTGAATGGATCCCTTAGGTACCTAAGCTTGAGCAAGAGAATAACTTTGGAACAAGATTGTTCCAAGACATACCATCATTATTGAATTTTAAAAGACTTGAAATTTAAAACTTAAAAGGAATATGCACAAAGGATACTCATGAGATTGCCTCTCAAGTGCACTTGTTTAAGGTCTTTATCTTGACCATTCTTCTTCTCTTTTCGTAAGTGAAGTGGAGGACCATCTCTTCGAAGTTGGGTCCTCTTGGAGACTTTTTTGTTGCCCACTTTTTGATCTTGTTAAAGTTCTCAACCCCTTTTCCCTTGCAGACATTTTGATTGTAGCCAATTTTGAAGCTTGAAGATCCAAGTGTTTGCATCTCCTCTTCATTATCCACCTTCTCCTTGTTAGTTGAAAAGATCTCCCTTGCCTTCCGTTGGCACATTGTGCCACAATATCCTATGTCTCTATCGAGGTTAAGCATGGGATAGGATACTCCCTTATCAACATACTTCAAAGTCAATCTCTTGACGTCGAAATCAATTATGGCTCCCTCGGTCAATAAGAAGGGAGTCCCAAGTATGATTGGAAATTTAGCTTGATTGGATTTGTTATCTATCCATAACAATAAAGTTGCTCTCCACAAAGGTGTTTCCCACCCTTAGCTTCACATCTTCCAATCTTCTCACTGGGACTTTCCTTGTAGCATCTCCCAAAAGTATGGGATTATCTCCTTCTTTAACTTCACTTTCTAAACCAAGTTCCTTCACACGATCTAAGGAGATCACATTCAAGTTAACACTAGTATCCGCTAATGCATCCCCAAATAGGGAGCCTTTTAGAGCATAAAGTATACCAAATCTTCCTTCATAATTGCTTTTCTTCAAGAATTTCTCCCCTTCTATGTAAATTGGGATACTATTAGCTTGTAGCACCTTTTATACTCTCTCTATTGTTGCCAATTTCTTCTCAAGCTTCTCCTTGGTTTTTGCATCGGTTTTGGCCTCCTCATACCATCATTGCAGAATGTCTAAGTCACCATACCGCTTCATCCTCCTATAGAGTAATCCCAAGATTTCTTTCTTGTAGCACCGAGGGTAAGGTAGATGGTACTTGGTAGAAGAATAGTCCAAGATAGAAAATTCTTCTTCGTTTATATCCCTCTCACTAGATGTGTCACTAGGAAGCCTTGGTTCCTCGTTCTTTTTCTCAAATGTCTCTTTCCTTGAGACATCGAGGTATCTTGATCTTCTTCCTTGAAAATAGACTTGATCTTCTTCCTTAAAGATTTCATCCTTCTTAGCTTCCTTAACTCTTTCCTCTTTAGTAGTTTTATCAGCAATCCAATGCTCTTTCTTCTTCTCTTCAAAACCGACATTCCCTTTAGCCAAAGGGGTGTCATCCTTCTCAAGCTCCTTTCCAATTGGAGCATTTTTCCATCAATATCAACGTCAAATTCAGCGTGACCTTCCTTCTCAAGTGGGTTTCCAACCAATTCAACATCCAAGCAATGAACAACCTCATCAAGAGGATTCAAAAAGAGATTCTCAAAATCATCAATAATTTTCTCTTCTTCAAGAGTGAAAACAACACCGTCCAATGGTTGAGAGTGATTATCAATTTCTTCCAAGAAGGCATTGCAATAATCCTTGTTTGACCCTCCTTTTTCTTTAACTACGACCTTTACCTTTTGGTCCATAATTACTTGTTGTATTTGAGAGTGAATTAGCTTCACATGTGAAGCAAGAGCTTCATGCTTGTGGTTCATGTCTCGGTACATGGCTTCCATCTTGGTATTCATTTCCCCAAACATTTTGTTAAGCTCGACTTTAGTCTCAATTTGTCCTTCCACTAGCTTCTTGAGCATAGCATGATTCTCTTCCACTTTTGTAGGACCGACTTGTTGAGGCTTTTGGTAGAAGCCTTGTTTGGGTTGGAATTGGTATCCTTGTTGGTTAGTCTTGGGTGGATAGACTTGATCTTGTGGGTTCTCCACATTGTTGCTTCGGTAAAACAAGTTGTTGCTGTAATACTTGTATCCTTGGTTGAAGGATTTTTGGTAGTACCCTCTTTGGATGTAGCTCACTTCTTCTTGATTCACACTCTCTTGTACTCCTTCAAATTCGGTTTCAACAAAGTGAACACTTCGCTTTGTTTGGAGAATGAGCCTATCGACCTTATCACTAAGCTCATTGATCTTGTCATCCTTTGATCTCGTGCTCCTAACCGTTTTATCATAGTCATCTCCATCACAATTGTCTCTTTGGGCCAAATTCTCAATAAGTTTCTCTCCTTGGTCGGCGGAGAGACTAGCAAAGCTTCCCATAGAGGCAGTGTTCAAAGCTAGACGATACTTCTCACGGATACCTCTATGAATGATTTGAAGTAGGTTCCCTTTGGTTATACCGTGATGAGGACAACTTCTTATGTATCCATTAAAGCGTTCCCAAGCTTCATAAAGTGTCTTCATTCCTCCTTGTTTAAAGGTAAAGATCTCATTCCTTATCTTCGCCATCCTTTTGGGTGAGAAGAACTTTGCTAAGAACCTCTTCTTGCTTTCATCCCACGTTGTGATTGAAGAAGTCACAACGCTTTTCTCCTATTGTGATGCCTTGTCTCCTAATGTAAAAGGAAACAAGGTCGATTTAATTTTGTCCTCCGCCACTCCATTTATCTTTACCGTGCCACACAACCTATCAAAGTTATCCAAGTGCTCTAGTGGGTTCTCCAATGGTAGACCAAAGAATCGAGCATCTTGTACCATGTTGATCAAGCTTGACTTGATCTCAAAGTTGTTGTTGTGGATTGGTGGGGGT
>OVAN01014785.1:0-11778 GCA_900406275.1 Anastatica hierochuntica
GCTATTTAAGAGGAAGGAAAGCGAACAGAAGGGGGGCTTCAACTCATCTTCGACTAAGAGACTTCTATCAATTTTCTGATCACTATTGTATTATTCTGAAATAAAATCCTCATTTCTTTCATTGATCATTCATAGCGCTAAACCTCTTTTGTACTTTTTATTCCGATTATAATCATCAATACAAATAGTTTTCATTCGTTAAGTTCTTACGGGATTCAACCCACATAGTCTCTCCCTAAACCTAAACCTATTCTCAAATTCTAAGAAGTGAGTTTAATCCCTCACACTTACTACCTAGGTGGTGTTAAGATGGAGACAAAGTCCACGATTGTAAAAGCCCCTGATATCTATAATATTATTCTAAGAACTCCGTGGATACACGCCCTGCGGGTCGTGCCGTCCACATACCATCAGTGTATCAAATTTCCAACAGATGGTGGCATTGTTACGATACATGGGAACCAGCGAACGACACGACTATGCTACGTCAACGAAAAAAAGCTTCGCCGATCTCAACAGTAATAACAATTACAGATCCAAGTTGAGGAGCCCAGGCTGGACTCCACCGACCAGGTAGAGCCCAACGACTCTCAGCTCGACAAAGTGCGTCAGGTATGCATCGATCCTGGTAATCCCAATCACTGCATGGGAATCGGCGCAAAGCTTGAAAAGGAAATTTTCAAGGAGCTGGTCGCCTTCCTTAAAGAAAACAAATAGACATTCGCGTGGTCAATAGACGACATGACAAAGATAGGGATTGACGTAACATTTCACGATCTCAACATTGACCAAACGTACAAACTTGTTCACCAGAAGTGAAGGAAACTCATGCCATAAAGGGCGGAAGCGGTCATTTCGGGAGTGGATCGACTACTAAAGGCAGGTTCCATCATCGAAGTCAAATAGCCGGACTGGTTGGCCAACCCTATGGTGGTCAAGAAGAAGAACGGAAAGTGGCGAGTATGCATAGACTTTACTGACCTTAACAAAGCTTGCCCAAAGGATAGTTTTCCACTCCCACCCATAGATCAGCTTGTTGAAGCTACAACGGGAAATCAATTGCTCACCTTCCTTGATGCCTTCTCCGAGTATAACCAGATCCTCATGCACCCTGACGACAGGGATAAGACGGTGTTCATAACCGACATATTGCTTTACTACTACAAAGTGATGCCATTCAGACTGAAAAACGCTGGGGCCACATACCCGCGATTAGTTAACAAGATGTTCTTTGAGCAGCTGGGTAAAACCATGGAGGTCTATATCGATGACATGTTGGTAAAATCCCTCCAAGAAAACGACCATGTCGGTCATCTGAAGGAATGCTACAAAGTCCTTAACAAATACGGAATGAAGCTCAACCCCGCTAAATGTACCTTCGCTATAACTTCTGGAGAGTTTATGGGCTACTTAGTGACGTAACGCGGGATTGAGGCCAATCCCAAGCAGATCTCAGCGATCACAGGGATGCGGTCACCGACCTTAATGCGTGAAGTCTAGAAGCTAACAGGTAGAATAGTTGCGCTCAGTCGATTTATTTCTCAATCAACAGACAAGTGCCTCCTTTTCTACTAGAAGCTCTGCACCAACAAGAAGTTTGAATGGGATGACTCGTGTGAACAGGCGTTCCAAGAACTCAAAAAATTCTTGGCTACCTCGCCAATGCTCTCCAAACCAAAGGCAGGAGAGGGGTCGTACCTGTACATTTCAGTCTCTAGTGCGGCGGTGAGTGCAGTGCTCGTTCGTGAAGATAAAGGGGAGAAACGACCGATCTTTTAGGTCAGTAAATCCTTGGGTGATGCGAAAATTCGGTACATGATGATGGAGAAGTTGGCTCTTGCGGTAGTGGTCGTAGCTCGGAAGCTCTAACCTTACTTCCAGTCTCATTCCATCACAGTGCTATCCAATCACCCACTACGCTCAATCCTCCACAGCCCAACGCAGTCGGGGGCGCTTGACTAAGTTGCCCATCGAGCTTAGCGAATATTACCTCGAATACAAGCCCCGAACGGCGTTAAAATCACAAGTATTGGCCACTTTCATCAGCAAAGACCCTCCGGAGGGGAGCTCGGGTTATGATACCAATGACGTGCGGCATCTCCACGTTGCCGGATCCTCTTCTCAAAAGGGCTCCGGAGTCGGTGTCCGGCTGGTCTCACCAACGAGGGAAATTTTTGAGCAATTGTTCATGCTAACGTTTCTGGCGTCCAACAATGAAGCAGAGTACGAAGCATTGCTAGTCGGGGTTCGCTTAGCAAAAGCAGTTAAAGTGCATAGCGTGAACACATACTGCGATTCCCCGCTGGTGGCAAATCAATACAACGACAATTACGAAGCCCTGGATGAAAGGATGATCGCGTATCTCAAGCTTGTCCAAGAAGTAGCATCAATGTTTGAAGAATTTATGTTAACGAAGGTGCCACGCAAAGACAACATCGTCGCCGACGAACTCGCAACCCTAGTCTCGGCGACCGATGATAGGCCCCATCGGGTGATTCCCATTGAAACCATCCCGAGCCCAAGCATCACCGAGGCCCAAGATCGTGGTAACACAAGAACCGAGCTATCATTGGCTCTTTATGAAGATGATTTGGGAGAGAACCCAGCGAGTCACGTGCTCGAAGGGATCAACGAAGGTCCCGACTGGAGAACGGAGATCATGCTCTACATAGCAGATGGAACAATACCCGAGAACAAATGGCAGGCTCGAAAATTGGAGCAGCAAAGTGCCCGCTACACAATGTTCGAGGACAAGTTATTTCGATGCAGCGAGACCGGGGTACTCTTTTATTGTGTCCATGGAGATGAACTCTGCTAGATCCTTCAAGAGGTTCACTCCAGAGTTAACAGGAACCACACTAGAGGTCAGTTGCTAGCTCAAAAGGGGTGTAAACAAGGGTACTATTGGTTAACAATGGACATGGATTGTTTCGCCTACGCGAAAAAATGTGAACGATGCCAGCGGTACGCTCTAGTCATTCACCAGCCAGTCGAGCTGATGCAATCCGTCCTAACGCCTTACCCTTTCATTGGATCCTTACACATGTCCGATCGCAATAAGTACATCCTTGTGCTCACAGACTACTTCACAAAGTGGGTCGAAGGCGAGGCTTACACCAAAATCAAAGATGCCGACGTCATCAACTTCCTTTGGATAATTATACTCTGCCGCCATGGAATTCCATACGCCATTGTCACCGACAACGGAACCCAGTTTACCTTGGTGGACTTTGAGAATTTCTGCGTCACGTACAAAACCACAATCTAGTACTCTACACCACGTAACCCACAAGGTAATGGGCAGGCGGAAGCCACAAATAGGCGTATCATCGAAGATCTTAAGAAACGGTTGACAACGAAGAAAGAGAGCTGAGTCTTCGAATTATACAGCATGCTCTTCTCACATCGGACTACACCCTGACGTGGTATACATCAATCCCCGTACTCCTTGGTCTACGATGTCTAGGCCGTTATACTTGCTGAGGTACGCGTCCCCGTGTTACGACGGCGAGTTCTCCCATCAGATAGGCCACTGAACAACGAGTTGCTGCACTACAACCTCGACGCTTCTGAAGAACATCGGGACCTAGCTTTCCGACGTCTCCAAGCCTACCACAATTAGGTAGTTAGGTACTACAACAAGAACGTCTACCCATGCTCGTTTCAAGAAGGGAACCTCATGCTTTGCATGGTGGTGCAAAACACAGCGGAGTATCATGCAGGGAAGCTCGAAGATAGTTGGGAGGGCCCTTACAGTCTCACCCGTGTTGTTAAACCTGGGGTCTACGAGCTCGGGGGCATGGACGGAAAGGGCAAACCTCGTCCATGGAATTCCATCAACCTCAAGAAGTACTATTACTAGTAATACTGCAAAAAAAACAAAAAAAACAATGGTTCACTAAACCTCTAATTCCTCTATGTAACCGAACTACGGTTTGGCTTGATCCCTCCGGGGTAGGTAGGCAGCCCTTTTTGGGAATAACTGTTGTATAATAAAATAAAAATTTTATAAACTCGTACGGGTTCATTTGCAAACCCAAACATCAGAGTCATGACCAGACTTCCGACCTAATGTGCGCTTCTCATAAGTGCCTTGGTGAATGGACACTAGGTTGATAAGGGACAGCTCAGGGAAGCTTCCTTACAACCACGCGTGAACTTAAGCACACCTGAAAAGACAGCCGAGCCATGCCTGCAAAGCGCTTAAGCTCTCAAGCATGGCATGGGGTAAGCCGTTTCAACTCACACCCAACAACCGTGTCTGTAACAGTGTAAGCCAGGGGCACCTCCTACACCTACGTTCTGTTGCCTTAGAACAGGCTACGAACGGATTCAAATCAAAAACCTGCAATAGCTGGCTCCAGTGTAAATATGGCTTGGTCAGTTGAAAGTTGGAAAGTACGCATGGGAACTCTCTCTCCTTCCTTCATAGCTTTGCGAGAACTTATCCTATACTCACTAGGTATAATCGTTTACAGGCTTTCTATCGCTGGTACAATTACTAAATCTGTATCTAGGCATAGTTATGATAACTAGGTTGGCGATTAAAGGCAACATGAAAATGGAAAAGAAAAGGATGCGGAGCATTAAACAAAAGCAACACAAGCTTAAATTAAAGGCCCCCAAAGGCACGAACTCGCAGATTAAAGCCCTCCCGGGCAAGCAAAGTCAAAAAGTTAAAGCCCTCCCGGGCATACAAGATAAAGAAAAATAAAAGTAAAACAAGGCAAACTTTTTTGTTAAAGACCACAAATGGCTTATTCAGGATCCTTCGAGAGCTCGGAAGCGGCTTCGAACAAAATAGTAGGGAGATTTGACCCAAATTGATCAAGGGCCTGAACAGGTGGATCCACGACGGTTGGAGCTAAATCGTTGGAAGGACTGGTAGCTGCCATGACGGTCTCTGTAGAAGGGATTACCTCTACTATTGGATGCTCTCCCATTACCACCTTTGTGCCCTCTGGTTTAGCAACGACACCTCTCGGGATAAGACATCCTCTAGGTTAGCAAAGGTGGAGGCCGTGAGAGCAACCAAGGCAGAACCACTGGAGCTGTCAGATGGAGGAGATACATGGAGGTTATGTTCAAGGTCGAGCTTCACGACGTCCATGGTCTCCAGCTCGGCCCTGAAATCTGCGAGGGCATCCTCCCACTTCTCTTTTTCGGCCTCGAGACCGGAGATTCCCCTCTCAACCAGATCCTTCAACAGGTTGGCACGACTCTGAGCCAAAGATTGGAGAAGCGCGTTCTCCTGCACAAGCTCTTGGTCCTTGACAACCCTCTCCACCTTCTCGAACCTTGGCTTATACTTGGTCGTTGCTTCCTTTCACGCTCCCCTCGCCGCCTTCCTAACCTCCCGATCTTTCTGGAGCCTTAGCCTCTCCATTTCCTCAGCATGGGCATTTCGAGCTGATTCGAGTTTCCACCCGAATTCATTCTTGGCCTTCAACGCCTTCTCAAGCTCGGCCGTCAGCTCGGACTCTTCTTCTTCTTAGCCTCCTCCTGGAAGGCCTCCAACAACTTTTTCAGCTCGGCCTCACGCAGAGCAGCTGCATCTATGTCCTTCCTCATCTCCTCCCTGGCGGAGGTCAACATGGAGTGCAGCGCGGAGTCAGAGATCTTGAGCTCGTTGACCTTTTTTGGTAATCCTTGGTGGAGAATTCTGCGTCAATAGCACGCTTAATGGCACTGGCAGTTTTCTCCCTCTCAATTTTAAGTCGTAATAGTTCTTGAAGGCATGCCTTCTCCACCTTTTCGAGCTGCTCTTCGTATTCGAGCCTCAAGCGGTTAACAAAGCCCATGTGCTAAAATTAAGGAGGAAAACTACGTTAGTTGTGATCCTGCCAAAGAGTGGGCAAACAAGGGCCAAATGTGAGGGTTTACCTCGGTGTTGTTGTGACAAATCTCCTTAAAAGTGGAGGATTTGCCGATGAGCTTCTCAGGGGTGACCTTATCCCCGGCCAGCCAGAAGTACCGATGTAGAGTTTCGTTGGCTTTGGCATCCTCACAAGGGGGACCTATAATGAGAACCCGAATTCGAACCCGTACTCCTCGAGCTCGATGACATGGGGGCCCTGTTCCTTGACAGGACCCTTCCCCTTGAGCGCCATGAGGTCGGACATCCTTGTGTTTTCATCTCCTTGTGATGACCAAGCGTCCTCAGCTCTCCTCTCTTCGGACCTCCTACGGTCCGAGTCATCCTTATGGGATGACCTCCTTTCTTCCGACCTTCGCTGGTCAAAGGCCTTGACCTCTCCGGGCTTGTGGCCAACAACCCCCTTATCCTCCGTACTCTGTTTCCTGGGGGGAAGCAACAGATGATGAGGAGGGAGATGACCCAGAGTCGCCAGACTGACGATCCCTCCCAGTAGCAACATGTGATGGAATGTCTTTACGAGGGGTGGGCTCCTTGTCGGCCTGAGAGGATGTTCCCTTGTCTTTCCTTTTTTCAGTAGCAACCTTGACCTTGGCTAAGGCAGCATATTTTGCGGAGATAGCAGGAGGAGGCGCCACAGAGCTCGGAGGAGGAAGAGGGTGCATCTGCACAGGAGAGGGAGGAAGTGTGTCGACATTTCCAGCAAGAGTCAGGTCCCCCTGGGGAGCCTCTAGGGCCACAGTAGCGGAAGAGAGGGTCCTTCTCTCCATAGCGGGAGTCTCCCCTTGTGGCTGAGAATTATCCCTCTGAGCAGTCTCAACTTTCTCTTTTTCAGCCCACCTGCGGGCTGCTTCGGTAGCTCTCTGCTCCAAGTTAGGTAACTGACAGTGGGGTGCACCATTAGAAGAGAAGACTAAATGCGAAGTAGAGAAGGAGACTTGGAGGGGGGAGAAGATTGGCCGGACTCTTGGGCGGCTAGGCTAGCGACGACAATAGCAATGCGAGTAGCGTTGAAGCTAACCCAACAACGCTTCTCGATAGGTCAAAGAACGGCTAGATCGTCACTCAATATAGGGAAGTCCTTGGCTTTTTTGGCAGTTGGACGAACTGAGATAAAAACAAACAAAAATGGCATTAGCAAAACGATCAGACGCAGTTAAAAAGGACGACCTAAATGGATCGTCTACCCACATCAAAGTTCAAGTCCCTACGGACTGATCTAGAAAAGATAGCAGGGAGGGAGTTGGTGTTGGTCTACACATAGAAGTAGGCCTTCTCCCAGAAGTCAATTTTTCTGTCTGGGAGAGTAACGAGCTGAGGGTTCCCGGAGACGTAATAAACCCCAGAGACATAATAAACCCCAGTTTCTTGTTGATGCACGTGAAGGATATCAAGCGCTCAAAGAGTTGGACCCCCAACTTAAGGTCAATCTCTGCAGTGAGAACGAAAAGACCAACAATGGTCATGATTCCGCCCATAGTCAACTGGGAGAGAGCGATGTGACGACGGTGGCAGTAGGCCATCAAGATGTGAGGAAGGGAAACCACAAGCGGCAGCTTCTGATGAACGATTCGTAAATACAGAAGTAGCCAAGAGGAGGAGTCCAGGGTCTATCCTGGGGAGAGGGAAGTAGGAACACAACATTTTCGGGAATGTCAAATTCCTCCCTCAGCATTTGGAGGGATCAGGCGGTGCTCGTGGTCGGAGCGGCAACAGGAGCGTTCGCCGGAGGAGCGGTGGCCACCAGAATACCAGGGACAACGGCGAGGCGTTCCTCCTCTGAGAAGTCGTCCTCATTGATGATGATGGCAAGATTTCTTTCTTCTCCAATCGTGTCGGGATCCACGCGAAAGAAGGGAAGATCAACGGGTTCATCGACCAAAAAGGGTCTTTCGCCAGAGGTTCCCGGAGCTACGTCGGGTCGAACGACGGAAAGAGGAGAAGGGGACAGAGGTTTTCTCCGGCGGGTGATTAGGTTTTCGGGATCCATGGTTATGGAACTTTCTCGAAGATTGATTCACAGTAGGGCAAAGCAACATAATCGCAAGAAAACAAAGAAATTTGCATAAAAAGAAGAAGGAAAGTGGAAGAGTTAGAGAGAGAACAAACCTTTTGATGGCGATGGGAGAGAGCGTTAGTGGAGAAGGGAGGCATATAGTTTTGGCTTTAAATGATACGAGTTTTGAGGGTTACGTGGAGAGGGAAAAGAAGGTGGACCCCAGTTAAATCAAATCAAATCTTTTCAGATAAACCAAGAAAGGAAATCAGGTTCTTCTGAAGGAATCATTCCATTTAAACCGGGATTTGGATTTATAAACTCAAAATCTCGTCAAGGCGAAATCAACTAAGGATTCGGTTTCAAGGAATTCTTCTTTGATTGTCCTTTCGAGCTTTAGGAGGGGGGGCTCCTGATGGAGGTGGATTCTGCTTCCTCCAAACCCAGTTCAAAATCTCAAGAATTAAACTGGAAACCGAAAGTGGGCATCAAAGGCCCACCATGGAAAAGAAGATGGAGAAAGATAAAAGAGGAAGAAGATCGTGTGCCTGGAAAGAAGGGAAGACCCACGTCGCTAGAGTTAGAAGTAGGATCAACAAAATCAGAGGCCATTAACTCACACATTAATGGAAGAGGATTCGCCGGCGAGTACCCGATGACGGTTACAATTTAATTGATATCTATAAAAAGAAGAGAGGGTCGCTAAGGTGAAGAGGACGAAATCTTGGACGAAAGACTTTGTATTTTTCTTCAGATTTACTTTGTTCACATATCTCTGGAATAAAATCACTTTCCTGTTTATTACATTACAAGTTTTTGACCATTATTCTGAGTAGGATTTCGAGTTCAATCATCGTCTCAAGTCACAGTGTAAGAAAAGAAAATGGCGCAACCGCATTTTATAGTGGTAACATTTCTGGCGAGAGGTCACGTGAACACATCTCTCCATTTTGCTCGTGGACTCATTAGAACCAACGATGCTTTCGCCACATGTCTCTTTGTTTTCAACTGTTCTATGATATCGAACCAGAGCAACATCGACAATCTCTCTTTCCTTCCTTTCTCTGACAGCTTAATTCCAACACCGAAGATTGTGGAAATAGATATGAGAATCTCAAAACTATCAGCGATAAAACGCTTTTGGAGTTCACCGAAGCGAAACAGAGCAGCGAATCTTCGGTGACTTTCTTGGTTTACACGATCCTTCTCAATTGGGCTCCAAAAGTAGCATGTAAGTTTCAGCTTCCCTCTGTTGTTCTCTGGGTCCAATCCACTTTATTTTTCGACATCTATTACGATCATTTCATCGAACACAACATCGGTTTCGAGTTCTGATAGACACAATCCCGATTGTATCTTTAGCACAAGAGTAAAACGGATATGTAGTTCTGTAATGTACACAGTTTCTTTGGTGGTAAAAAGCTTACCGATTTTCTCATTGATGAAAGACTTAAATAGCAAATTACAACTAACAACTAGTGGAGTACTCAACTCCTATTCTAAAGGAATTGGGAAAAGCAGCACCTATTCTAAAAGAAGACAAAGTCTTCTTATTAACAAGGAAATATCAAATACTGAAATAAGAAGCAGATACGTGAGATTTAACCGAAATACTTTCGGTTTGGAATCCTGGTTTTCTTGGACATCCTCTGGTTCGGTTTGTCTTCATCTTCTACATCTTTAGTCTCATCAAGTTCCCAAATATTCAGTCTCTCGCAATCCGTGATCTTTTCTCATTCCTCTTACCTTCAAACACAAACATTGTAGTATACAAATCATTTCAAGAAATGATTGAGCTTATCAAAGAAGAATCCAACCTGAAAATTCTCGTCAACACATTCGATTCCAATAGCTTGTGAAGGCTGAAGCTATGATATACAATTAGTCATCAAAGACAAAGACACACAAGAACAGAGAAAATGGCATCTTCCAAGCACCTTGAATCATGAAAGTTCCTTTGGAGAAGAAAGGTCAAAAGATCACATTTTGGTTAACCAATAATAACCTGATAAAACATCTTAAAACAAAACAGATTTCCAGAGGATATATTTATACATGATGCTTCTGTGAAAGGTCCCTCCAATGTAGTAACCACATTCAGAAAGAGTGATGAAAGTCCCACATGCTCTATGAGCTACATCGCAATGGAGTTAAATGTTCAAATCACCATGTGTTCTGTTAAGCAGAGCATACTTTTCTTTTTCTAGTTTTTCTCGACTTTGTTAAGTTCAAAATCGTTTTCCATTACATGTCTAAATGCAGTGGAAGTGAAAGAAGGCAAAGCAGCGCCCGACGAATAACAACTCTTCGTCAAGGAGTTTATTCTGCACAAGAAACAAACCATTTTAGAATTAACAGGTGCTATATCTCCATCCATATGCATAACTATTCTTAAGCTGGATGGGACATTAGCAGGGAACCAATCTCTCTTTCCGGTTTCCATGAGAGGCCACATTATACCCCAAGAAAGGATTCCTCCCAAAAGGACCGAAATATTAATTATGGACGGGCATATCATCCTGACGCCCACATATGTGGCTGAAAAAATCAAACTAGAACTTGTTTGTACATTAGACTCTCACCAAGAATAGACCAACATTGAGGCTACTGATAAAACAATAAGCAAGTTTCAAGTGCAAGAAAATGCTCTATGTTTTCGAGTTAAGAGAGTTGTTTGTTGAGCTTACTTGTATTGGTAAGCTTTGAGTCCAAAGGTTGGAAAGTTGGAGAACCACAATTTTCTCTAAACCTAGAGATGTCACGATGCCATGTACTATACGCTTGTTCTATAAGACACCCTACATGGAATAAATAACTCCTACATAAAAAGAGAAAAGTATGAGAGACTTGCTTTCACCGAAAGCATTGAGAGAATAATTAGTTGTTGCTACAATTATGCTAAAACTATTTAATACAATCATAAAGCTTTGATAAAAAAATAGGAGCTTTGTTTGGATTGAACAAAACTTGATAAACCACAATTCAAATATTACAGTTGGAAAGTCGTAAAATAGAGGAGCTTGGTTCATTGGCTCCATTATAAAAACACATCACACCAAAACAGAAACAAAAATATAGTTATTTTGATGAGAGTCAATCTATACATAAGGAATACCTAGCTAAAGCGGTGAAGGAATTTTAGTTGATTATATGAAAGCGAAAAGCCACCAAGATCATGTCTAAAAACCTCAAATTGTAGGAAAACGTAAAACTAAGAATAAAAAGAAGAAGAAAATCGATTAGAGTTTGTTTAAATGGATGTGTCCAAATACCTTGATGTTTTTTTTTATAAGAATACCTTGAAGTTATAGTCATCGCTCTCTGTAACTTGAAAGCAAAAGTTGTTGGCTTAAAAGCAAATCGAAAGAAGCAAACATACTTAAAACATAGACTTTACGATGCTCAAAATTTAAAAAATGAAGCAAATCGAAGAAGTGGATATGAACACAGAGACGAATATATACACCTTTTTCTTTCGTAGACAAATTAGGGTTAGTCTTTGTGGGTGTTTTTTAATTTTTGGCTGAATTTTTTTTTTAATTTCAAAGGTTAATAACAAAACAAAGGCTGAATTCGGTTTTTACACGATTTTAGCAGGATTAAAATTGTTAAGAAAATAGTAAGAAGAAGAATAAATCAATCTGGTGATGTCATATCAAAATCAACGCACGAGATCGTGATACATAATATTTTAACACTTTTTTATTATTTTCTTCGAGGCTTCGAGAAAGCCTCACGCACCGTCACATCACCACTTTTTTCCTACGATTGACACATAAAATTTTGACTTCATATTTAATAATAATATAGATTTTCATTTAATCTTACAAACCGATTTTTAAAAGAAATTTACCTAGTGCATGTTATTTTCAACCAACGAGAGAGAGAGAGAGAGAGAGAGAGAGAG
>OVAN01014787.1:0-11776 GCA_900406275.1 Anastatica hierochuntica
AGGTCAATATGGTTTTTAGTGAATTACCTGCGGTTTGGGTATTCTTCGGATGACAATTAAGTGATTTTGTTTGTGTTTGGTATAAAGCTTTTCTTTGCTGGTGGTATAATTAGCTATAGCATCATGATTCTCGTGAAATGTGTCGATGTTTCATGTTGGTATCAAAATGAGTTTAGTAAAACATTTGTTCTGTTTTGATTTTCGTCATCTTTTCTTTTTCTAGGCTTCTATGAATTTCGGGTTTGGATGAGTAGTAATATAGACTTTGAAAGTTCAGGCAATGATGTTCACTAACTTCACTTGAGACACAACTGATTCTGTAAGGTCGAAGTACATCTAACTCGGTTATGTATCTTTGTGGTCAGGTCAAAGAGACATTCAAGCTCGGAAAGGAGGAGAATGCCGAGTCAGTGAATTTTATGTACTTTTGAAGTAGACTAATGTATCGGTACTGTGTGTTTGAGACATTGTATAACTTGTGAAATATTTATGGAAATCAGGTGTTTCGAGCAATTTGGTCATTAGCAAAAGGGTTCACTACTATAGTATTCATAACAGTTTATACACACTAAATTAGTGCTATAATAATATCTATTATTCCATATAAAAGTCTGCTACAAAGCCTTGAATTGTAGCTAAAATAATGAGTTATATTACATAGTACTATAGCATGTACATGTGAGGTACCAATTCAATTCAGAGCACTGCACCGAAGCTATTATAAACCATATATACGATCCATTTCAAACGCTATAATAGGTTAAGCCAACAATAACAATCGGGAAAACACTATTATAGTGTACAAATAACATAGCGTTAAGAAAAATGCTATCTTAGGTGGGGGTCTATTATAACTAGGGCAAAGATAGCGTTTGTGAAAACGCTATCTATCACATTTCATAGCTTTGATGTTGTGCTACCAATGCCACTTTTTCTTGTAGTGGTTCCCAGGTAGCTGGAGAGTTGGGTCTCTCTCGGACTCCTGGGTTGTTTTGCTGGGAGCAATCAGTAGGGAGGTAATGATAAGTTGTGGTTGCAGCTTTCGCTCCTCTCAGAGCCTCTAGATCTGAGGTCAGGTTTCGAGACCGATGGATTGAGGCTGAGGTCCTCCCCTCAGGTGGGATCGAGGTATCTCCTCGAGACCTAAATATAGGCGATGGAGGGAGTAACTTGTGATTCTGCTCAGGTATCTGATTGGGGTATTTGGGCAGGTAACGAGCTAGTAGTAGCAACATTAGTTCCCATAGCATCGATAACGGGAGGATTAAACGCAAGGATAGTTCATGTGACAAGTGTCTGGAAGAGGGGTCCATGTTCTTGAGGTATCGCGCTATTGGGATAGAATTCTAAACGACTTCGAGGGAACAAGGGGTCGGTTACTAGGTCCCGAAAGGTGACCCTGGAGTCTTATCGATGCGAAGGCTGGGTCGATGGGGCTAGAGACCTCGTTACTTCCTTGAGTTGTTGTTGTCGAGAGACGATTTGTTGCATTATACGTTCGTTCTCTTGGGCTATGTCTACTAGTTGTAACATCATTTGGCGGATCTCGGAAAGCTTATTCGCTGCCTAATTTACGGCTGGTGCTAGAGGTGGAGAACCGACAGAAACCTGTCGCTGGGAATCCTCGAAATCTAGATGCCTTGAATTAACACCACCGGAAGGCCTTTGAATGTCTGTTCCAGTGGGGACATGGTTGGGTTGAGCGCCAGCTGAAGGCTCTGGCTCGTTATGGTGATCGAGGCGCTGAGGCTCCGAGGTTGGGTGACCGAAACCTTCATGGTTTGGTGAGCTAGACCTCGGAGTTGTTGAATCAAGACCTGACTGATTCACACCTTGGTTCGTAGGATTCATTTTCAAGTTACGGAGTCAGGGATTTGGTTGTCTTCTTCCCCACAGACGGCGCCAAAATGTGAACGACGAAATCTACACTTAGATTTCTAGACTTGATTTTGATGAGGAGGAGGATTGTGGATAGAATCTCGTTAGAACTTTTGAATGAATCGATATATTTTATTGAAGTTTCTTGATTAAGAACAATGATTACAAAGAGGTTTTCGTGTATCGAAACTTGAATAAAGGAATACAAAGGAAATGATTAAATGCTTTTTTGTCATCAGGTCCCAGAAGTTGAAGAAGATCCCTTGCTCCCTCTATCCTTCCATGCTTTTATAGGGTTCCCCGAGGCCTATGGCTACCGTAACCCCTTCTGATATCTTCTCCTTAATTTTCGAGATTTGCAACAACCATCTTTGACTGAGTGCTCGGCCTCAAGGCTGAATATCCAGAGCCTGATCTTTTAGCATTCTGTCTCTGCTACCAGATCGGGTCCAAACCTATTTCATAGACAAAACCTGACTCGAATATATTAGGCTTCCTTTCTCTTAGTTCAATTAGACTCCTCTTGTAATGGGCCTTCGCCGAATGGACTAAATCCAAAACCCGATAGATTCCTTTTGAAGGCCTAAACCTGAAACTATAATGGATCTCTAACGGATGGGCCGAATCTAGGCCCAACAACCACTACCACGGGGTGAGCCTGAAAATAAGGGCGCAATTTTCTAGCCGACATGACCATTGTTGGGAGTAATTTAGGCCATGAGAATTCACCCATGCTTGGATGGAGTACAACAGTAAGACCTCAAAGCAGAGAATGCCCAGAAGCAGAAAGCCAGACGACGTTGCATAACCGGAAGCCGGGAGTCAGACGACACTGCGTAGCCGGAAGCTAGCCGACCGCCGACTGTTACTTGTTTTTAATATTTAAATTAGCAGATAATGATCAGTATTCTGTAGTTAAAGATGCATATATTCTGTAGATAATCATGATATATCCGATTCTTGGAGGGATAATCATGAACTGCATGTATAAATATAAAACTTAAGGGCAAAACATGGCCACACGAAACCCCAGGCTAAAGAAATCAATACAACACTTGTTCTTTCGTCATTATTGATCTTTGAGCATAGGATATCTTAAAATCACACACGTTATACATTCATTGACCTCCAGCTTCCGTAGTGCTTACAAAGAACGACCAAAATCTCCCGTAACAATTGGCGCTAGAAGGAGGGGAAGCTTTAAAAAAACAGCTACGTGACGTTGGTTGGAGATAATCATGAATCAGCAAACATCACACTAGGACGAACAGAGCTCACCTACAAGGAGATGCGATCTCAGCTATAAACTTTGCAAAAGAGACTAGGAGAAAAGGAGCAATTTCGAAGGGATCAAACTCCAACTGGAGCTGATGCTGCAACTACATAGCTTCAGACCTTGAGACAACAAATGGAAGCTCATGCCAAAACACTCCAGGAGAACACGCAACGTTTGCAGCAATTGGAGTTTGAGAACGAGACCCTAAGAGAGGCAAACTCGGCTTTAACGGCAAATCTAGCCACAAATCAAAGGTTCAGGGTCCATGTTCCTCGGATGCCAACTTTGGAAACTCCTCCTACCAATAACTCTGGTGAAAGAGGAAACCCAATAGAAATGAGAGCCCAAGAGAACCAAAACCTTTCTCAAGAGCGAGAAGATCTTATGGGTGTAGAAGAGTCGCATGACGCAAGTCTCGTCCCACTCTCTGATGAGGCCAGTCGACTGGATCAGATGTTCTCCAGCAAGTTCGAGGCACTGCAGTCGGTGATCGAACGACTTCCGAGTTTTCACCTCCTTTGAGGAAAAGTGCCCTAAGCTCTTATGCGGACACTCCTTTCTCAGACGAGATCGCACTCACCGACATGCCAAAGAAGTTCACCTTCCCATTCATTAAGCCGTACGTCGGGACTTCCGACCCGGATAATCATATCGCACAGTACAAGCAGAAGATGCTTACTGTGGCGATCCAGAAGGAGCACAAAGAAGCTGCTATGTGCAAAGGATTCAGTTCCAACCTGACGCGAGCCGCCTTGCAATGGTTCATATCGATTCCAACTTAAACCATAAGATCTTTTGCTCATCTGACCGACTTGTTTGTGGAGAAATTTGCTAGCACCAGAGTGACTCCCAAGTCCTCTGATGACCTTTATGAGATCAGGCAGCTTAAGTCAGAGCCACTCAGGAGCTACCTTCACCGCTTTAACAACCAGAAGGTCACAATCCCAAACTGCAGTGTTGCCACAACCATTTCTGCCTTTAAGACAGAACTTCTGCCAAAGATCAAGATAGAGATTCTCGGGATGACTTTAGATTCATGGAACTTAATTCCACACTTGATAGGCTCACAAGGTTTAACCAAAGACCCGTTAATATTGTGGATTAAATAGGAAGTTGTATGGGATATGGAATTGAAGATGAGCAAGAGGATCAAGAGGAAATGTGTTATATACAAGGAGGATACTACCCAAGATCCTACAACTCATCTTTTCAGTATTGGAACAATAACCCCTCCCACCGAAATCAAGAAGTAACCAACCCTTCGGACAACCACTACCCAGCTCAAAAGGAAACGCAACAAGGTCAACTTCAAGGGAACTTCCCTCAAAAGGGATATTTCACACCATTTCCAAACCCGTAAAGCTTATCCACACCACACTCCAAGGAAGATGATAACACCTCGCTATTAAAACAAATTCTAGAGGGTCAAAACAAAGCCGCAATGGGTTTGACCAAGAAAATAGGAGATGTAAATCAAAAGATTGATGGTGTATGGAATGATTTGAATGCACAGGTTGAGAATTAAGAGGCTCAAGTTAAAACTCTTAACAACCAAGTGGCTCATGTAGCTTCACCATCAAAAACTCAAGGAAAGGAAATATGCATGGAAAAGACTAATAAGGATCCAAGAGAATATTGCAATGCTGTCACATTGAAAAGCGGAAGAGAGTTACCTTTGTTGGGGTCGAAAACGGTTACGACAAAAACGATGCCTAAAATAGTAACAGAAACATCGTCTCTCCTTTGAAAATGAAAATCGTGAAAGGATTATCAATTCCGAGGCTCTCGCCATCTAGTCAATCCCCTCTCGACCAAATATCGAAGTTCCACGTCTACCAATCCATAAGCGACCGCTTGCAAAGTCCAGTCACTCGCAGGAAACTAAAGCGCGAATAACAAAGTTAATGTCCGAGACCTCACGGAGACCTCAGTAAACGAGTTCCAGAGCGATAAGAAGTCACCGTAAACAAGGGATAATCGCGTCGCTTCGAAAATACGAGCGATACGAACAACGACAAGTCTAGCCGCCTCATGGGTGCCAGACCACCGTCAGGACGCCCAATGAGCGCGAGACCACCGTCTGGACGCCCATTGGGTGCCCAGACCACCGTCTGGACACCCAATGGTTGCCCACACAACCGTTTGGACGCCCATTAGGCCCCCAGACCACCGTCTGGAAGCCCATTGGGAGCCCACACCACTGTCTAGATGCCCATTGGGCGCCTAGACCACGATATCCCGATCGTCTTCTCCTTCGAATCCCAGTTCAAGCGTTTCTTGTTTCGTCTCAATTGGAATCTCCGTTGAAGTTTCGCGGTAATAATCGTAAAGACTTGTACTATTCGTAAAAACTTCGTATCAATCATATGAAAAGATAACGGTTAACTCGAACACCGACGTTGTCTTAACCATACGTTTGATCTTATCATTTAGTAAAACCGTCACCGCGTAGTCGTGCGAAGAACGATTTCTCCAGAAGAAATCGTAAAAATCACTTTGTCGCTAAACAACCCACGAAGACCCAAAACGCGACAAAAGTTCACTTACGATTTCGGAACGAGAACGGGCCCAATTGCGTCAATGATCTATCCGAGTTTTGTGAAAGATAAAAGAAAAACACGATAAAGTCAAATCTGAAGATAAATATGGAAAACTCGTAAAGATATATAATATTACCGAAAAAATAGAATATTTCTGCGGAAGGATATGCACAAATCTAGGGCGAAAAAGGAAACGGATTTATCCTACGAAGGCATATAAAAGGAGGGCTAAGGAGAAGAAGGAGAGGGAGAGAGAGAGAAATTTTTCACAACTCATACTTAGAGCTTTAGGTTTTATTTTCGATTTTTGCTAGCGAGCTGCGTCTCAATTAGGTTTACAAGACTTACGCTTTTAGTTCTAGGATACTCGCCAACAGCTCTTGCCGCCACGACTTATCACATGTTGTAACGCTCAACGCATATTCGGATAAGATCTCTATTTCTCTATTTCTCTTTCGAGTCTCTTTTACTTTTACTGCGTTGTATGTTTTCTTCGTACTTTTAATCTACTATTGTTTGGTTTAGCAGAAATCCGGGACCTCAAGGAAAGTTAGGATTTCCTGGCTTTCCTCCGAATATGAATATCGACAGTGCGAATTTCAGTTCTCACAACCTCCAAGAGAAGTCACTCTAGAACGGGTTGTGAGAAATGAAAAGGTTCAAGAACCAAGAGTACACGAAGAAGTAAATGAACCAAAAGAGAAAGATCCAATAGTTATTGAGAAAGAGGTTATGGAAAAGAAGAAAAACGTGGAGACACCAAAGAAGAAGGTCACTTTCGCTCCACTTCCTTTGGAACCTCAACTCCCTTTTCTGTGAAGGTTCAAGAAACAACTTCTAGAGAAAGAACGAGAGAAGTTCAAGCATATTCTCGGGGGAGCTCAAGTCACTCTACCGGTATTAGACTTAATTATGCATTTTCCGCTTGTTGCGAAATTCATTAAAGACGTCATGGCCAAGAGAGTTTCTTATGAAGAGTCAAAAGTGGTGGTGACTCACGAGTGTAGTGATATTATCCAAAACTACTCTCCCAAAAAGATGGATGATCCTTGTAGTTTCACTTTACCTAGTTTTTTGGGACCAATTCGATTTGGTAGATATTTGGTTGATTTAGGAGCTAGCGTGAGCTTTATGCTATTATCGGTCTCTCAAACGCTAGGCCTTACAAACTTCAAGAAGACAAAGATTGCATTGATCTTAGCGGATAGATCCGTTAGGTATCCTATTGGAATGCTCGAAGATGTGAAGTTGATTGTTGGGAATTATGAGGTTCCAACCGATTTTATTGTACTTGAAATGGAAGAGGAACCAACCGATCCAATTATCTTAGGAAGACCTTTTCTCTCCACCGTTGGAGCAACCATTAATGTCAAGAAAGGCTTGATCGATCTTCATTTGGGTGATAAGACACTTAGCTTCAATATAACGAAGGCTTTGAAGAAACCAACCATTGATGGTCAAGTGTTTTATTATGACATTCTAGAGCAAATGGCGAATGAATACTTGGAAGAGTTAAATGCTCAAGATACTTTGAAATTGGCTCTCACAATGCCACTAGACGATAGGGTAATCGACAACGAGGATGTGGATGGGTATGAGAAGATCCTAGACTTCCACAAGTCTTTATTGAAGAGTATTTACACGTTGGAATTGATTGAAGATGAAGAGTTTGAACAAGCCAAAGAGATCATCAAGGCAAGACCAAATGGGGAAGATAATTGGACGGAACTCAAGGCACCAAAAGTGGAGATAAAATCTCTACCATCGGGTTTAAGGTACGAATTTCTAGGTCTCAACTCTACTTACTCGCTCATAATAAGCGATAAATTGCATGACGATGAGGTTGCATTACTCTCAGAAGAATTAAGGAAATTTAGGAAGACCATAGGTTACTCGCTCGATGATATAAAAGGCATATCTCCTTCTCTTTGCTTGCATAGAATCTATCTAGAAGATGAATCAAAGTCAACAATTGAGAATCAAAAAAGGTTAAATCCTAATTTGAAAGAGGTTATTAAAAAGGAAATCTTGAAATTACTAGACTCGGGGATTATCTACCCTATCTCGGATAGTACTTGGATATCCCCGGTCCATGTAGTTCTAAAGAAAGGAGGAGTAACCGTAATAAAGAATGATAACAATGAATTGTTCCCAACTAGGACAAGCACGAGTCATAGGATGTGCATAGATTATAGAAAGTTGAATGCATCAACTTGAAAAGATTATTTTCCATTGTCATTCATTGATCAAATGCTTGAACGATTACCTAATCATTTTTATTATTGCTTTCTTGATGGATATTCGAGATTCTTTCAAATTCCTATCCACCCTCAAGATCCGAAAAGATGATCTTTACATGCCCACATGGTACCTTTGCTTATCGAAAGATGCCATTCGGGTTATGTAATACACCAGCCACATTCCAGCATTGCATGATGTCTATCTTTTTCGATCTAATTGAGGATATAGTGGTGGTTTTCATGGATGATTTTTCTGTCCATGGATCCTCTTTTGGTGTTTGTTTATCCAATTTGTGTAGGCTTTTGAAATAATGTGAAGAAAACAACCTCGTCCTCGATTGGGAGAATTGTCACTTCATGGTACGAAATGGTATCGTGCTTGGACATCGAACTTCAAACAAGGTAATTGAGGTAGATCAAGCAAAGATAGATTTCATGCTCAAGCTTGAGCCACCCAACATGGTTAAAGGGATAAGAAGTTTCCTTGTACATGCGTTGTCTTATCGAATATTCATCAAAGACTTCTCAAAGATTTGAAGGCCATTGACAAGGTTGTTATGCAAGGATACAACTTTTGACTTTGATGAAGAATGTCTTGAAGCTTTCAAGAGGATAAAAGATGCATTAGTAAGTGCACCAATAGTCTAATCTCCAAACTAGGAGCATCCATTTGAGATTATGTGTGATGCAAGTGATTATGCCGTAGGAGCTGTGTTGGGACAAAAAATCGATAAGAAGCTCCATGTCATTCACTATGCGAGTAGATACTTGGATGATACTCGAGTCAAATATGCAACCACAGAGAAAGAGCTCTTAGCTATTGTGTTTGCCTTCGAGAAGTTCTACTCTTATTTGGTCGGTTCTAAGATCAAAGTCTACACGGATCATGCCGCCTTGAGGTACTTGATGGCTAAGAAGCATAAAAAGACGCGACTACTTAGGTGGAATCTTCTTCTCCAATAATTTCATCTTGAGATCAAAGAAAAAAATGGAATAGAGAACGGTGTAGGGGATCATTTGTCACGGTTGAGGGTTCATAAAAAATTGCCTATAGATGTTTCACTACCCGAGGAAAAATTGAATGCCATTCACTCTTTTGTTGAAGAAAACTTCGCTTATGACTCCACGAACAAGGTGAAGGCAATTGAGGGTAATTTTCCATGGTATGCGGATTTGGTGAATTATCTCACATGTGGAGTTGAGCCACCAAGCTTGAAAAGCTATGAAAAGAAGAAATTCTATAAAGACATCCGACACTTCTATTGGAATGAGCCATACCTTTATAGAAAGTGCAAGGATGGTCTTTTTAGAAGGTGCATTACAGAAGATGAAGCTCAAGATGTTTTGTTTCATTGCCATGGTTCGAGCTACGGAGATCACTTTGCTACATTCAAAACAGCTCAAAAGGTCTTACAAGCCGGTTTTTGGTGGCCTTCAGTGTTCAAAGACACACAAAGTTTTATATCTAAATGTGACCCTTGTTAAAGGAAAGGAAACATTAGCAAACGGAATGAGATGCCTCAAAACCAGATTTTCGAAGTTGAGTTGTTTGACGTTTGGGGCATAGACTTCATGGGACCATTCCCATCTTCGTATGGAAACAAATATATTTTAGTCGCGGTCGAGCATGTCTCCAAGTGGGTAGAAGCAATAGCTGCTCCCACAAACGATGCCAAGGTAGTGGTCAAGCTCTTCAAAACCATCATCTTCCCTAGCTTTGGTGTACTAAGAGTGGTCATAAGCGATGGAGAATCTCATTTCATCAACAAGGTGTTTGCGAGTTTGTTTAAGAATAATGGAGTTAAGCACAAGGTAGCTACACCATACCATCCACAAACTTCGGGCCAAGTGGAAGTTTCCAATCGTCAAATCAAGGCCATATTGGAGAAAATTGTTGGGAAAACCAGGAAGGATTAGGCAACGAAACTAGATAATGATTTATGGGCATACCGAACCGCATTCAAGACACCAATCAGTACTAGTCCTTCTGAGGGATTAAACTCATCTCTTAGATTTTGTGAATAGGTTTAAGTAAGGGAGAGACTATGTGGGTTGAATCCCGTAAGAACTTGTTGAATGAATAGTACTTTTATTGAGATTGATAAACGATGCAATGAGTACAAAAGAGGCTTAGTGTAACGAATGATCAATGAAAAGGGATATGAGTATCACTTAAGAATGATTTTCTCAATACAATGATAATTGAAAAGTAGCTAAAAGTATCTAGGTTGTAGATGAGTTGAAGAAGAGTTTTGTTCGCCTCCTCTTCCTCTTATATAGCTCTTTTCTGTGCTAGAAGGTTGTTGCAACGGTTCCAAGATCTCCTCCTTAATTCCCGGAATGCTCTACAACTTGTTTGACTAAGCCTACGACCTCTTCCCTTTGTCCGAGAGTTGTTTTGTCAGCTCCTTTCTTAAACGAGACCTGGACCTCTTCGGTTTCGCGGATGTCTTCCTAAGCCTACCTCTATTTCGACCAGAAGGCAAATCCTGATGGATCTAATCTGGCCCACCACGAGCTTACTATCAACCTTCTTGGGCTCTGCCCAATATTTAAATTCTCTTCTAGATAATGGGCCAGATTTAGGCCCAACAATTGCTCCCAGCTTTCGAGAGGAGGCTCCTCGTTTTGAAAGCTAAACCTAATCGCCGAGACCTTTATCTCTTTGTTAAGATAATGATTGATGCATATCTTCCTCGAAGATGCAAATAATTTGAATCTACGGCTCAGATTCTGTTTCATGAGATTGACGGCTCAGAAAAAGGGGAAATCGAAAAGTCTTCTCCGACTTCCAAGACACAATTTGATATAAAGCTCCAGCCATTAACTGCCAGCTCTTCCACCATCTCCACGTCTCAACTCTGTTTTCAAGGTAACTTCCCTTTACTCACATTNATTTTCAAGGTAACTTCCCTTTACTAACTTTTATTTACTCTTTTTTTGTTTCGTTTGTATTTACTCTTTAAGCAACTCTGTTCATCTTCTCTAGTTCTCTGTAATTCTGTAGAAACCTTAGTTTCTTAAAACCACTTAGCCTTCGATTTCGACTTCCCTCTTTTTCCCCTACTTCCTCTCTCTGAAAATTCTTCAACCTCTCTCAATGGATCAACGGAAAGAGGGTTCCGGAGAGACAACAGCTCCTCTAACAGGTCCGAAGATCATGAAAATAGAGCAAGAGATCAGAGAAGAGTTGAGGAGAGAAAAGGAGAAGAAGGTTAAGGATTTGATTGCTCACAGGGTTGCAAAACGATCCAAGAAAGGTGACAATCCTAGCGGCAACACCTCTTTTGGCCCTCACCAGCCCTCTTCTTTGAAGGAGAAGGAGGTGGTAAACCTCATGGTTCAAGCTGGAGGCCCGAAGGAGCTCGCGAGAGCCTGTTCCTCCGACGAAACCCCTGTGAATGTTCCTGAGGGCTTGTTTTGTCTCCATGAGAAGTATATCACTAGAAGTCATCTCAGACTTCCTCTACCCTATTTGTTGCTGGACCTCCTTGATCACTATCACCTTAGTCTTCCCCAGCTTTGTCCTTCTATGATAAGGGTGATTAATGGCTTTATCACGAGGTCCAAGGAAGAAGGGATTACCCTTGAGTTTCGTGATATGATGAGTCTTTACATGATCAAGGAAAGCACTTCTAGCAAAGGGGGTAGTGGTACCTACTACCTTTCTTGTCGTCAGGGTTTAGGTGTCTTCAAGTTCTCCAGTAACGATGAGGACTGGAGAAAGAAGTATTTTTATGTTAAGTTTAACCCTTCTACGGTTCCAATGGGTCGGAACCTAAAGAATTCTCGGTCTGATGCTTCTGGTTAGGGTCTTTAGGCAAAGTGCTTATCCTCCTTTG
>OVAN01014788.1:222-11776 GCA_900406275.1 Anastatica hierochuntica
CGATGGCTGGCAACCTACAGAAGAAAAGGCTCCATTTCTGCCTGGGTTGTTGGCCATTGACCAAAGGTTGCTGGCTATCGACCCAGGTGGTCGGTCGATGGGAGCCTACTTGAGCAATTTTGATGGCCTTTTGCTCCACTTTGATATCTTGTTTGATCCCCATCTCTTCCTTATGCTTCTAGCCTCTTGTCTCCATGATTTTTAAGCTCCAATCCCACTTTGAATCCATCATTAGAGCCTCCCAAAGTCCATTCAAAAGAACACCTACAAATGCAAGAAAGATGGATGCAAAATGCAATATGAACCTAAGTTAGACTCAAGACTCTAAATGATGCATTCTAAAGCTAATATGCTTATTTACAACCTAAATATGAATGAAAACTAAGCTAAAACACATTAAAATATGCATGAAATTGTATGTACATCATGCGCGAAAACTTAAAAACCGCAAAATAAAAAAAACGTTAAAACCGTAAAAACCGCAATAACCGCAAAATCTGTGAAAAGCGCAAAAATTATAAAGCCCACAAAAATCATAAAAACCATAAAAACAGCTAAAACCGTAAAAATCGTAAAACCCACAAAATCGTTAAAACTATAAAACCACAAAAACCGTAAAACCCTGTGGAAACAGCAAAAATCGTAAAACCCGCAAAAACCGCAAAATCGTAAAAATCGTTTAAACCGTAAAATCTCAGAAACCTTAATACTCCACAGAAACCATAAAACCGTAAAAACCCACAAAAAACCGTAAAAACCGCAAAACTGTAAAACAACAAAAACAGTAAAAACCCGCAAAAACCGTAAAACACGCAGAAACTGTAAAAATAAGTAAAAACTGCAAAATCCTGCGGAAACCGCAAAAAACTGTAAAATCCACAAAAATCGTAAAAATCGCAAAAATCTTAAATACGTCAAAACATAAGAAACCACAAAAACCGTAAAAATAGCAAAACCGCGAAAACCAGAAAATTTTCAATCAAAATTATATTTTAGTTCACTTCAATGAAAATAACAAAATATTTCTCATCTTTATTTTAAAAGTAGATTAATATGCGGATGTCGGTTGTATGGATCGAGCAAAACGCTATATAAATACATGTACCTTGCCATGGATCTTTGTTCTTTTCACGCCTCGAGTATCTGAAACACCGAAACAATAAGAAAAAGAAGAACTTAGTATTAGCATATACTATTGTTCATAGATAATTTGTATATTCTCAATACTGGAAACACACTTTTCTTCGTATTAGCATATACAATTAGAAAAAGACGAACGTAGTATTAGCATATACTATTGTTCATTGATTTTGGCTTTGACTTGAAGTATACGAACTCGGTGGCACAACTTTTTTTATCTTTTTGAAAATTAAAACCTAGGAAAAAATGAGAAATTATTATTAGAGCACAAAATACAAAAGCATGAGTCACATAAAAAAATTCTAAGAAAGAGTAAGAATTAGAGCTTAGAGCACGATTAGTGCTGGGTTCTTAACCCAAATTTTTTACAAAATATTAAAAATTTCAAAAAGTGAGAGAGAGGAAGAGAGAGGGTTCTTCCACCCCTTAAATACGAATCAAATCTTTTTTTTCTCCTTTTCTTTGTTAAATAAAAATAAAAAAATAAATAATAATTGCAAAAATTTAAATAATAAATATTTATTTTTGTAGAACCATATGGGTTTCTAAGGGATAATCATGGTCTTAGCCTAATTTATCAAACTCTCGACACGTTTTTCTCCTTGGCTCTTTTAACTCCAAAACCTCCAGCCTCTTTCACTGAAATTTGTCAACAAAATAATATATCTAAAAATCAAAGTGATGTTTTGGCAACACGATTGTCATTTTATACTATTGAATAAGAGATCCATTGATGAGTTAAATTATTTGTATAAGATCAAACCTCTACAGAGATACTTTATAATTTGAGCTGAAGTTATCAATATACCTTATACATCGTTGCTCTAATGGAACTATAATTCCTCTTGAAGTCACACATACAATCCTCCTCCTCTTCTTCCTTCATCCCAAAAAATCGAAAGAAGCCTTTTCGAAACCAATACAATCATAAAACACACATAAAGTCAATATAAATAGTGGACAATGATCATCTAACCCTAATAGTGTTTTTATAGAACCTACCTAAACCCTAGTTCATGTAATATAAATATATAAATCAAGCTTTGTTTTGCATAACCCAAAACATAGCTTCAAAAAATATATATTGTGAAATTTTGTTGAACACGTTAAAAAGAACATGAAAAGGGTAATACGAACCTTTTGGTGTGATGAACTACAATATGGAGGCATTAGGGTAAGAGGTATATAAAGGAATAAAATTAGGGTTTAAGATTCGACGATGGATGATTAGGGCCGACATATAAAAACGATGACCAACGAGATTAAGCCATGTGTACAAACGAAAAAATTTTAAGTAAAAAATTTGGACGAATGAAAAGTTGCCACATAACGCCACCTAGGCAAAAAATATTTCTAAAAAACGCAAATCGCTAATACGCTGACGCATAAGCGTTTTAAAACTCTAGGCTTCTGTGAGCACGCCACATCAGAAACTGACTTCTTATATAATACTTATATATAGATATATCTATCTTATTAAAAGAAAAAACATAAACCTTTTAATGTGTGATTTTTCAAAATGAACATATTTTAGAAATTTATTAAATGTATCTACTAAATTAAAATAACTCTAATTACTCATTTACATATTCCAACAAACATATTAGAATATTCTAATATTCATTTTCACTTAATCACTATCAAAATTGTAAATCAACACAATTTAAAATTATCAATCTTAATTTAAATTTAAATATAGTTTGTTTTCAAATTTAAACTAAATCCATAAATTTTAAAATAATTATATTAAAATTTTATTATTTTCTAAATAAATTTTTTACAAAAATTCAAAAAAAATTGTAAAGTGATAAAATTTAGAAAAATCTATAAAAGTTTATAAATAATTTATATAAAGTATAAAAAATTAAGTTTAGTGATCTGATTTTTTTTATAAGTACTCTAACAGATTCTGTTTCACGGTATTTCGAGAATTGAATATTATTCGAACTGAACCCATAAGAGTATCCGAGAAAATCTGAAAGTTCGAAAATCTCACATCTAAACCGAACACAGAATTCGATATAACGGAAAATTTTAAAAGTTTGGAACCTGAACCCGAATCCGAAACTCGAAATAACCGAAATTAATAAACTCGACACTCGAAAAATCTAAACATGATTAATAATATATAAAATTATTTAAAAAACCCGCGCGATTGCACGGGTCAAAACTCTAGTAGATAGATTATGTTTTTCAATTTTTAAAGTAAATATTTCATTAAATAAAAACTTGATATTTATTTCAACAACTTAACATCATAGCATAACACTCATATATAATCATATCTTTTCCATATCATTTACCCTAAAAGAAGTTTACACATACAACTTTTTTTTTTGGTAACTACACATACAACTTTTGATTTAACATTTTTGTAGATTTTTTCATCGTTCTCTGTGGCTTCGGTAACAAGATTTTTGTTCTTTTCTCGTTTTTTTACATTCGAATAGACTAATATATGATGTCTTATTCGCTATTGCTTAAGGTGAATCGAGGATTAAGTCGTAGTGTTTTCTAGAACTCTCTCTCTGGCGACAACGATCGCGAAACTTCAAAATTAGGGTTTCTTTGACAAAAATCGATCTCAATCTCTAATCGACTATCGATCTCTTGTTTCAAATCTTATATCTCAGTTCAAATCCCAGATATCTCTATGATGAATTCGATTATGACTTCAGAGAAGGAGCTATGGAGATCGCTTCAGAATCTAAAAATCAAAAGTGATCTCGAACCGTGGACTGTGCATGCAGATGCTCAGGATGTTTTGAGAAAGACCATCGTCTCTGTTTGGTCGCCAAAGGACTAAATCTCAAGAGTCAGCATCCAAGCGGCATGAGAGACTATCTACCTTGTGTCTGGAATCTTAGAGGAAAGGTAGAAGGTAAAGTGAATGAAGATGGTTCAGTAAATTTCTATTTCAAGAATGAACAACAACTAATCTTTGGATACCCCAAAACCACCCCAGGCCACATGAAGCTAATGCATTGGAACTGTCAGGGGTTGAGGAATCCCCTGACAGGATATTTTTTGGAGAAAATCACTAAAAACAAAAGCCTGATGTTCTTTTCCTCGTAGAAACTAAGAATAGTTCAGACTTTGTTAATACTAAAGGTAAGGAACTGGGTTTTGATCAATGTTTTGTGTACCCAGCGGCTGGTTTAGGAGGAGGTTATGCAATCTTTTAGAAATCATATGTCAATATAACAATATGTGGTAATCCCTCCCTTTACTATACTAGAATGTACATAGAAGCATATCAAATAAACTTCTATTTAGTGTATATCTATGGTCATCCTGATAGAACACAAAGATCTCTTCAACGGAATTGGATGGCTAATCAAGAGGACTCAAACTCTAGTTCTCAATCTCCTACTTTATTCTTTGGAGATTTCAATGATATAGTCAACAATAATGAAAAGAGAGGAGGGCCTATTAGATCTCTGCAATCTTTTAAATGCTTCAAGTCGATAATTAGCTCTTTAGGCTTACATGATTTGAGAACTTATGGTGGAAAATTTACATGGACATGAAAAAGACATAAGCATCATGTCAAAACAAAGATAGACAGGGCAATGACCAACCTTCAATGGTTTGATCTCTTCCCTGATGCATATGTCAAGTTATTAAATTGGGATGCATCAGACCATCGCCCTCTTTTACTCTGTCTTGAAGATTCTACCTTGAAAGGTAAAAAGTTGTTTCGATATGAGAATCGTTGGCATTTGCAACAATATTTTTCTAGAACCCTTACTAATATTTGGAGGCAAGTGGAACAAAGCTATCCACCTCATTATTTTGCAGATACTTTGAAGGTTTGTAGACGTGGCTTGTCCATTTGGAAAAAAGAAACTCAGACAAATTCAGCAAAGGAGCTTCAAGTACTTTAGCACCAATTACACTCATTAACTGAAGCTCCAGCAGATAACCTGCATGAAATCCATGAGACAAAAAGCAAAATTCTTGCTGCTTATAGAAGAGAAGAAGAGTTTTGGCGTTCTAAAAGCCGAATCCAATGGCTGCAATCTGGAGATAAGAATTCTCGATATTTTCATGCCATTACAAAAGGAAGAAGACAACATAACAGAATCACAACCTTAAAAGATAAGTTTGGAGCCTTGAAGCATCATACAGAAGACATTCATAACATCATAGTTCAATATTTTGATAATCCCTTTGATGCTTCTAGTAGGGACAACAATGAAAGTTTCCATCAGATTGGTCCCATTCAAAAGAAGGTTACTGCAGAAATGAATAAGCAACTCACTGCTCTAGTCACAAAGAGTAAATATGGAGAGCAGTCTCTTTGATAAATCCTGATAAAGCTGCAGGTCCCGATGGTTTCACATTTGGATTTTATAAGCACAACTGGACGATTTTAAAGCAAGGTACGATCTCTTTTGTTCAGAATTTCTTTACCAATGGTTATCTGGACCCGGAGATGAATCACACCCATCTTTGTCTAATTCCTAAGGTGGATAATCCCACAGAAGTTAAAGAATATAAGCTTATTAGTCTTTGCAATACTGCTTATAAAATCATTTCAAAAATTATGGCAGAGAGGCTCAAGTCATGGCTTCAGGATATCATCTCTGAAAATCAAACAGCTTTCATTCCTGGTAGGTTGATAACAGACAATGTTCTCATTATTCAAGAAATGATTCATAGTCTTACTACCAGGAATAGACTCAACAAGCATATGGCTTTAAAATTAGATATCACAAAAACCTTTGATAAGTTGCATTAGGATTATATTCTTTTTATGATGCTCCAATTAGGCTTTTCTGAACAATGGTGTGGATGGGTAATGAGATGTATCACTACAGTCTCATACTCTGTACTTGTTAATGGTAAGCCTACTAGGAAAATTCTTCCAAAGAGGGATGTTAGGCAAGGAGATCTGCTATCACCCTATTTATATCTTCTCTGTTCTGAAGGCCTTTCTATTTTAATTCAGAATAGGGTTTGCAAGGGTGTCTTACATGGTTATAGACCTAGCAAAAGTTGACCAGTTGTTTCTCATCTCTTTTTTGCAGATGATTCTGTGATATTTTGCAAGGCAACCAAAGAAGAATGTCAAGAATTATTGAATGCTCTCAAAATATATGAGGAAGCTTCAGGACAATGGGTCAATTATAACAAGTCTGCCATCATCTTTAGTAAGAAAACCCCATTGGATATTCAAGGTAATCTTCAATCCTTAACGGGTATTCATAAAACAGAAGGTTTTGGAAGGTATTTAGGATTACCTGAATCAATTGGTAGAAACAGAAATGAACACTTCTCATATTTAAAGCAAAGAATAGAAGAAAAGATAAATAGCTGGTCTTCTAAGTTTCTTTCTTTGGCGGGTAAAGAGATTTTGATCAAAGCTATAGCATCTGCTCTCCCTACTTACACAATGTCCTGATTCCATTTACCTTCTAGAATTATTAATGGTTTTGCTCAGGCTATTAGAAGTTTCTGGTGGGCTGCCCAAAAAGGAGAAAATAGAATAAATTGGATAGTCTGGGATAAAATAATTCAAAGCAAAGATGTTGGTGGTTTGGGATTCAGGAACTTGCGCTTGTTTAATCTTGCTCTTTTAGCAAAACAAGTATGGAGACTTTTGACAAAACCAATTACTTTGTTGTCCAGAATCTACAAAGCTAAATATTATAACAGAGGCAACTTGCTTGAAGCAATGGCAACAAAAACTTCTTCATAATGCTTGGAAAAGCATCACTAAAAGCGTCCCACTCATTAAACAAGGATTAAGATGGTTGATTGGTAATGGAAAGACAGTGAAAGTTTTCCAGGATAAGTGGCTTCCCACAAATCCACGTGCCAGCACTGAATTCTAATATTCCATCTTCTTCCTTATATGTTGCAGACTTGTTTGATAGTTCAGGTTGTAGATGGGATGACCAAAAACTGGAGCAGTGGTTTCCAGATGATATTAGAGACAAAATCAAGTTGATAAGACCGAGTAATACAAAAGCCCCAGACAAAGCTGAGTGTGTTTACTCTTCAACACGAGATTATCAAGTAAAAGCAGGCTATAATTTACTAAGTAAGCAATATTTTCCTGCTCATTCAAGTATAGTCTCCCATTTTAAGCAAATTTGGAAACTTCATGTGCCTCCTAAAGTGCAACATTTCTAGTGGAGAGTCATGCACCATAGTCTACCAATATTGATGGAACTTAATAGGAGGAAAATAACACTAGACACAACTTGTCCTTTATGTGGAGAAGCTGAGGAAAGTATTAACCATGTGCTGTTTCAATGTAGAATATCCAGAGAAGTGTGGGAACTGGCACCTTTGGGCAGCTCTTTCATTGAGCAGCTTCCAACCAACTCCTTGGCCGATAATGTAAGTTGGATTCTTTCTATGTCCTCTGTTTTGGATGGAATAGGATCTAATCTACCTGCATTTATGGGTCGGAGAATTTTGTTGATGAGAAATTAATTAGTGTTTGAAATCAAAAGACTCCCCATTCCAACCATCATAACTAGATCTCTACTGGAAATGAATTTATGAATGCAAGCGGAAAAAGAAAAAGGCAGACTACAAACACCATTACAGAATCCTGAAACGCAGATGGAGGTAAGTGACCAAAGACAGTGTCTATATTGTGAACTGGATGCATCTTGGGTTGCAGATGATCATCCTGCAGGTCTTGGCTGGGTACTGAGGAAAGAAAATGGAGAATCTATTGTAATGGCATCATCATCATTTCCACCTATAACAACATCCACAGAAGCAGACGCTTATGCCATAAGAGAAGCAGTGTTACAGGTCAAAAGGTTGGGATACACAACTGTTCTATTTGTAGGGGATAACAAGAATCTCTACACTAAACTACAACAAGCCCAAAACTACTGTCGTGCTTCTTATCCAACAATACAAGGTTTAGCAAACTACTTCCATGACATTATGAGCATCACTAAGAGTATGAAAGGTTTCAAGATTAAATATATAAAGAGAACAGATAATAGCATGATAGATTCATTGGCGAAACAAGAACGTTTATCTGTTCAAAATTATGTTGTTAAATGGTTGTAGTTGCTCCTCTTGTATTGACTTGGAAGTTTAAAAAAAAATTTAGCCGACAAGAAAAGGTGAATTGAGGATTTCACTATCCTTTTCTTTCCCTTTCTGGTGGAAATCGTGGGCTGTCACTAACTTTGATGGTGATATATTTCCCTTGATTCCTTATCCGGTTATTGATGTTGGTCCTCTTCAATAGGGTGTGATTGTCCGGTACGTGATGTTCGATTTAGTGCTGGAATTTGTGTATCAACTTCAATGTTTGGTGATGTCTTTCTGGTGGTAGAGATTGGATCTTCCTATCTTCAACTTATCAGCCTCTCTCCGTTACTCTTACGGCTTAAATATCTGAGTTCAATCCATCAAGCGAGCTCTCCAAAATCCATTGCTGCCACAAGCCTTCCTCTTCTTCGGTGAACTGATAGAAATTATCCTTTATCCGGTTGTGTTATGATAATATCGCTTGGTATGGTGATCTTTGTGAGCGATTGGATTCGATTCTTTGATGCTTCAAATTTTCTTCGAAAAGAAATCACAATGATGAGGAATGGAGTGGTTATGGTCTTCTCAGATCCAAAATAGAAGGAAATGTTACATGGAACATTGGATTTTTCGTATTTTCAATTAAGAAAAATTCACACAAGGTATCATTGAGCATTAATGTGGAGGGTATCAAACAGAGCACTACAACGTCAATAGTTTCGTTAGGGAGCGAAAGATTCAAAGATTTTAGGAGTCAAAGTTGTTGCTTCTCTAGAAGAATAAACTGAAGATATGTCTTTATCAGTTTCCAGGCAAAAAATAATATCAATGTCGTGGAAAATTACAATTAAGCATGTTATATTCTGCAGCACAAGTGTTTGGGACGAATTGCGGTGTAACAGTTGGATCACATCCAATGATTTATTTAGTAGTTAATGGTTTTTACTCAATAAATGAGAGTCAAGACATAGATCATACAAGACCAATAACGAAGACGAAAAAATCTTGCAAGTCAGTCTATCATATGAATGATTAGGAAGCAACGTGTTAATGTTATTCTAGTTTAATGTTCTTCTTAACAATGTGCTTGTTGTATATTATGTCTCATATAATCATTTATGTTGATCTGATATATATAAAGTTTAGACGTTAAAAAAAGGCAATATAATTAAATAATATTTGAACGCCTAGCCCTAGAAAAACGTATAAACTATAAATTTATATGTATAGTTCAAAAATTTTAAAACTAACATGTATTTGTAAATCTTACCCAATAATCTGACTATAATTATACACGTACCATTCATATTGTAGTTACGATTCCTTTTTATATTTCTTCAAATATAAATAGTAATATTATTAATCTATATTTAACTTGTAAAATATGTATCTAACATTGTATCTCATATTATTTGTTGTATTTTTCATAGTTAATAATATTATGTATTTGTAATATATGAATTGCTAAAACTTAATCTAAAACGATTTTGAATGCAAAACTAGATCCCAATTTGAATCAAATGCAAAATTAGACAGCAAAGATAAAGAAATTACGCTTGGCACCCTTCTTTTGCAACAAAAAATAGAAACCGCAATTACCGTTTTGACCTCAGGCACTACAAGATAACAGAAAATTAGAGACGAAAAAATTCGTCTCTATTCCGTCGCTAATTCCAATTAGCGACGGAATAGCGATGAAAATAAATCCGCCGCGTTTCTTGAATCGAAAAAATATTATGTCGCTAATTCGTCGCTAATTCTTGACAAATTTATTTTCGTCGCTGATTTGTCGCTAAATTAGTGACGAAATTGCGACTAATTTTAGTGACTAATTTGCGACACATATTTGAACCCGCTATATTTAATCGCAATTCAGTCGCAAATTTTGCGACAAAAAATTTGTCGTTAAATCTGTCACAAAATTTTGCGATTAATTAGCGATAAATTATTTTTTTTGCTAAAAACACGTCACATTTTGCGACGTATTAGCGTCTGGAAAATGCTATTTTGTCGCAAACATTTAGCGACGAAATAGCGTCTACTAGACACTAATACGTTGCAAAGTTTATCTAATATATCTAAAAAATAATATTATAATATTTAAAAAAACATAATTAAAATAATTTAATAAAATTAAAATATTAAAGATTAAATCGGAAATAAACATAATTAAAGTATTAAACATTAAAACCAAAAAAACATAACTAAAAATAAAATTTTTTTATCTATTCTTCGTTCTCGTTCTCGTTCTGGTTGTTCTTTGGTTGTTGAGAACTCTTGTCTCTGTTCGGGTTCGCATTCATCCTTTCGCACCACGCGTTAAATCTCGGCTCTTGTCTTAGATAGTCAAAGCACATCTGCTGCGCCAGAACCTGCTCCCTCAACGGACAACCTTGGCCCGTAAATTTTCATCTCCTTGTGTAACCCGAACTCCGGCAGCAGTTGCAAACGCTTCGGGCTGAAGTGAGCCAACGCCAAATATGCGTCCTTTTTTCTTCGGAGCATTCTACACATTTAAAAAAATATTAACACATTAATTATAGAAAATTATTATGCATAATAATTATTTATAAATAATTTAAAGTTAAATTAAAAAATATCTGAACAAAAATTTGATTCTTCTCGAACTGAGTTAATTCTTCTTGAGAGTCAGGATTCGAGGCCAATCTAGTCTGAGTTTCATCCTCGATTTGCATAGAAGACTCATAGTAGAGTCTCTCTGACCTCCCATCAGCCCATACGCCGTCCTTACGCTTCGTTGCATGGAGTACTGCAAGGAAGTCAAAGTCGATGGACTTGTTCAGCTCCGCCTAGAAATAGAATATGTTTTTTTTTAAAAGTTAAATAAGTAAAATAATTAAAGTAAAATAAAGTTAATACGAAAATTTTTTAAAACTTACTATCTTGCGATCCTTGGCTTTAAAGGATTCCTGACCCGAGAAGTGTTTCAAAATTCCTTCTTGCGTATTTTGCCCGGTATAACGAGAATCTCGACAGTTATGGCTCTTTGACTGATGGGTCTCCGTCTACCAATGGGCGATCGAAAGCGCCCATAAATTCGGATCCATCCAACCCGTTTTAGCCTGTTCGCCACCTTTCTTCCACTTGCTTCCCATTTGTTTACCACATCCGTCATTCTCTTCTTCAATTTGGAATCAAAATTGTGGCGGACTAAACTGATGTGATCCTCGTCGGGACGAAGGACCGGCTCCTAGAATGCGCTTCTCGTCTTGACGGTTGAGAGGATTGTAACGGAAGCCTTGAACGATTTAAGGGCGAGGCACGTTCGGATGTGGGTTACGAACGATCGGATACGTGGAGAAACGGACGTCCGGATGGGGAATGGACGTTGGGATGAGCTGGAACGAATGCAGAGGCCGAACAGTCAACTCTCGGAAGAATC
>OVAN01014789.1:0-11775 GCA_900406275.1 Anastatica hierochuntica
ACTAACTGTACGCTTGCAGTGATTTCTTGGATGAAAACCTGAGCCATCAAGAATCAACTATTTCTTCTCCACATCTTCGATAACATAACACTTCACGGATAATTTAGTTGACTTCTTATACTCCGAGGAACTAAAGTACAAGGTTTCATTGCTTCAATATCATTACCAACATCCTACAATTCACTCAAAATTAAACCAAAACAGATAAAGTTAGACCTTTTTCATTCAAAATTACAAAAATAAATCATCTTTTACTTAGTTATACTGTTAATGTTTAAGACATACCTCTGCATTGGATTCTCCCCCTGCATGCTCGTCGTCTAACTCAGTTCTATCGGAATCGACTTCGTCCGTCGCTTCAATTGCTTCTTCTTCGGCGGCTGTGTCTGCCTCTGGCAGATTTTCTGTCAAAATTTCACGATCCTACTCGGATACATCTTTCCTACCCCTTGAGGATCCGCCGGTCACGGATCCGCCGATCACGGATCCGCCGGTCACGGATCCGCCCCTCTTTAAAAATCTCCTCGTCCTCCCCATCCCCTTTATCCACACCATTACAGACCTAAGCTGGAGACAAACTCGTTTAGGATTCCACAAATACATATCGAAAATTAGAAAAAATGAGAGGGAGAAGAAAGATTCGATAACGAAAAATATGGGAAGATTCACACCAAGTTTTACCTAATGAAGAACACGAGACAAAAAATATAATCGTAAACAGTTTGAATTTGAAAGACACTTATCGTTTTTAAGGATTTGATTTTTAAAATCAGTTTTGATCCAATTTAAACAGGTTTGGGTTTGGATCAATCGAATCTCTTTGGTTGAGTTTGTAAATAAGCTAAATTCTCTTCCCTTTTTAATCATTTTCTTATTTTCGTATTTAAATTAATAATAAGAAAGATGCTGTTTTTAATGATGAGTATATTGGCTCATGTTTTCATAAAGAAGAGTATCTCAACATTTGATTCCATTGTCAAAGATCATTGGGAGCATTAAAAAGACGATACACAACCATATCAATTTTTCAGGTATTAAAACGCACCAAGGCTGTAGGATCTTATGCAACGCTGGTTTCCAACTCACGAAGAGCTCATATAAGCTATAACAATTGATTGACACTCTTGTTTAATGTTATTTGTATAAATTAAAACATTCAGAACCAATTCTCTGTTTTTGTTTTCTACTTCTTTCATTTTCTATGCAAATAATTTTTTTGCTGAATAATTAATTTAACTTTTAACATAAACAACTAAATAATCAAACAAAGATGATTAGATTAACGTTACTCTACAACATCAATCATCTTTTAAAATTAAAAAATAACTGAAATAAATCTAGAGAAAGAGAGAAAAACTTCTCTCTGGTCTCTCTTCCCTTCTCACTGAAACCCTAGCGCGCTGCCGTTAGATCGCTGGGAGGGTTGTGAGATCGACCAATAGCTCGCCGTGTAATTGTCTCTCCCTCCACTTCTCGCTTACTTTGTGTCTCGTGATGTTGTAGCTATTGAAAATGTTTTGAAATCATTTGTACATACTCTAAATGAATTTGTATTGTCAAGGCTTGACAATCGTGTGATATTAGAGGTCATGATGTTTTGCTAGAGACCGCTCATGATTTATGGAAAGTCCATTGCTAATATTATATGATCCTATAATATCACACACTTAAATAGACGATATTAAACTATATTTGAAGTTTTAGATACTTTTATTCATACGATAACTAGAAATAATAATAATTAATATATACAAGATATATTTATGTATGTATGGATTTGAGAGCATAAACTAAAATATTATTTTTGATTAAGTTCTATGTCAAAAATGAAAGTTCAAAACTACATCTTTGCAGCAGTGTACTGTGCTTAACTGATTGGAGAGGGGCACATCTCTCAAGAATTTGACCAAAATCTGAGATGTATTCTTGTATGACTTTTTTTCTACCTAGTGTTCCATAATATAAGTATACCCTTTGATCATACTGAAAGAAACGTACCATCAATTTACCTTAAGAACCAACTAAATTAAATTTTTCCAAATTTTCTTTAAGAACACTATTTATAAGCATTATATATTAAGAAGAAAAATCCATAATTTAAACTCTTGTAGTTGTTTTCAAAAAGATTTAATGCATGAAAACACAACAACTATGCATAACCTACTAATATATTTCACAAGCAACATCATTTCCACCTCTTATGAACAAAATCGAAAATTTCATTTAAGAGTGAAGAGGTTTAGGTTTCAAACCTTGATTTTTTGATGTGATCAAGATTGTGAAAAGTAGATAGCTTGTAAGACACTTGAGAGAGGAATGAAACTTGCAAGATTTTTTCTCAAAACTCTTCTTAAAATGCTAAACAATTTTTTTTTCTCTCTTTTAAAGATGATAATGTCGATATATTTAGCAAAGTGGGAAGAGAAGTAGCTTTCTCAATTCTCATGTGCAAAATGATGTTTAAGTGCTCAAGTTGGTGGTAATGTTAGAAATTGCAAAATAGTGCTTAAAGAATATTTTCATAATCAAATGGCAAAAATCTCATTAAAGCACCCTTAAAATCTAATTTAAAATTGGTGGGAAAAGTCATTTTAATTTTTGAAAGATTAGGACCAAATATTTGTAATTGAATAAAAACATTATGTTTTTCCAAATCAAGCTTTTGCAAAATCACGTTTGAAAGGCTTTTAAAATGGTGAAGTGCAAATTAAATACTTAAATTTAGAGAACATACCTTAGCTATAGGAAATTTTTCTAAGTGTTGAGCCACTTTGTTCATTTGACCTGTCAATTCTACATTCCTTCTTAACACTTGATTCTTGCTTCGAATGGTCTTCCTTTGACACCTAAGTTTAGAGCAAAAAGAAATGACTTTGAAACAAGAATGTTACAAGACATAAACATCATTATTGAAATTTAAAGACTTAAAACATTAAAAATTAAAGAGAATATTTACAAATGATATTCTGAGATTGCCTTTCAAGCGCACTTGTTTATGGTCTTTAACTTGACCTTACTTCTCCTTTTTAGTTGGTGAAATCAAGGACACCACTTCATGGTTTGGTCCCCTTGGTGCTTTCCTTATAGCCCATTCCTTGATCTTGAAGAAGTTCTTTACCCCTTTGACTTTGTAAAAATTGGGGTTGTAGCTAGCCTTGTAGTTTGTCAATTTAGTGATTGGCGGTTCTTTCATCACATTCGAGTCTTTATAGGCAAATCTTCCTCGTATTTTTTTGTCATAAAGCCAATCCCAAACTCCATCGTTTCCAAAATTCTCATAGGCTTTTTTCTCATGGATTCTACCTTTTGTTTTAGCTTCTTTTTGGTACATTGTTCCTTAATATCCAATATCCTTATCAAGATCGAGCACAAGATGTGATGTTCCTTTTTCAATTTTCTTCAAAAACATTTCCTTGGCTTCAAAATCGGTTATAACATCGACGATTAACATGAAAAGAGTTCCAAGGATGATTGGGAACTTAGCTAGATTGGACTTAGTATCCATCACAAAAATATTACTCTTCACAAAGGTGTTTCTAATCCTTAGCTCCAAATTTTCCAACCTCCCCATTGGAAATTTCTTTGTAGCTTCTCTCAAGAGTATGGAGTTAGCTCCTTTCTTGATTTCATATTTTAAACCAAGTTCCTTCACACTAGAGAGACCACATCCAAACTAGCACTGGTATCCGCTAAAGCATCTTCAAATTGATAGTCTTTGAGAGAACAAGGTATAACGAATCTTCTTTCATCATCGCTCTTTTCTAATACCTTCTCAATGGATCTAGTTGTTGGAATGCCATTAGCTCGCAATACCTTCTCTACCTTGTCTATCATAACCAACTTCTTCTCAAGCTTTGCTCTTAACCGTTTCATCGGTTTTAGCTTCCTCATAACATTCTTATAGAGTGTCTAAGTCGACATCCCGTTTCATCTTTCTATAGTGTAGGTCCAAGATTTCCTTCTTGAAATGTTGAGGATGCAGTAGCTTGGTCTTAAGAGCCGTTAAATTCAAGATAACAATTTCTTCTTCACTCATATCTATCTCACTAGGCATGTCCCTAAAAATCTTTAATTCTTCATACTTCTTTTCAAATGCCTCATCCCTTGAGATATCACTTTCTTATTTTTTCTCTTTCTTGAAGCTTTCTTTATTCTTAGCTTCCTTAACCATTTTCTCTTTAGTAGCCTTCGTAGCATTATCGCCACTAGTCTCATCTTTAAACAAAGGCTCTTTCTTTTCCTTATCAAAATCGACATCTCCTTCAAGAGGTGGAATGTCTTTCTTTTCAAACTCTTTTCCATTGAGAGAACTAGGTCCATCGAAATCTAGTATAGATTTGACATGACCTTCTTTCTCAAGAGGGTTTTCAAACAATTCAACCTCCAATTCATCATCGAATTCCTCATCAATAGGATTTTAAAAGAGTCTTTCGAAATCATTAATGATTTCTTCCTCTTCAAGAGTAAAGACAATACCTTCCCATGGTTTAGTGTCATTGTTGATCTCTTCCAAGAGGACATTACAATAGTCCTTGCTTGATCCTCCTTTCTCGTTGGCAACAAACTTTCCTTTTGATCCGGATTCACTTGATGTAGTTGTGAATCTATGAATTTCACATGTGAAGCTAGAGCACCATGGTTAATGTTCATGTATCGGTATATAGCTTCCATCTTCGCATTCATTTCTTCGAATCTCTTGTCGAGCTCGGCCTTAGTTTCATTTTCCCTTCAACTAGCTTCTTAAGCATGGCGTGATTTTCTTCTTCTTTGGAAGGACCGACTTTTTGTTGAGGCTTTTGGTAGAAGCCTTGTTTTGGTTGCTATTGGTACCCTTGTTGATTAATCTTGGGTGAGTAGACTTGATTTTGTGGGTTCTCAAAGTTTGTGCTTTAATAGGAAAAACCATTGTTGTATGGCTTGTATCCTTGCTAGAAGGGCTTTGGTAGTACCCTCCTTGGATGTAGCTCACTTCTTATTGGTTCTCACCATCTTTTCCTCCTTCACATTCAGTTTCAACAAAATGAAAATTTCTTTTTTTTTGGAGAAGGAGCCTACCAAGCTTGTCATTAAGCTCTTTGATCTTGTCATCCTTTGATCTCGCACTTCTTACCGTTCTATCATAATCTTCTCCATCACAATGGTCGCTTTGGGCCAAATTCTCAATAAGTTTCTCTCCTTGTACGACGGAGAGACTAGGAAAACTTCCCATTGAAGCGGTGTTCAAAGCTATACATAACTTCTCATGGATTCCTCAATGGAAAATTTTAAGCAAGTTACCCTTTAGTGATCCCATGATGGGGGCAACTCCTAGTGTATCCATTGAAACAATCCCAAGCTTTATATAGTGATTCTACTCCTCCTTGCTTGAAAGTATAGATCTCATTCCTTATCTTTGCTGTTCTTTGTGGTGAGAAGAACTTTGCCAATAAATTTTTCTAGCACTCATCCCAAGTTGTGATAGAACATGTCACAACGCTCTTCTCCCACTGTGAGGCTTTGTCTCCTAAAGAAAATGGAAACAAAGTCAATTTAATCACATCCTCTGGCACTCCATTTATCTTCACCATTCCACACAATATCTCAAAGTTATCTGAATGCTCAAGAGGATTTTCCAATGCTAGACTAAAGAAACGAGCATTTTGTACCGTATTAATCAAGCTAGACTTGATTTCAAAGTTGTTGTTGCGGATTGGTGGAGGTCAAATTCCCAATCATTCGCAATTAGTGAATAGCTGAATGCATTCTCTAATCCTTGCTTCTCCTCTAGGTGGGTGAATTGGGAGATTAGTTTGGTCCTCATGACCATCGAATGCTCCTTGGTGTGGAGGGTGTGCTCGTGGTTGATTCTTCATGGGTGGAGGATTCTCTTCTTCTATTTCTTGATTCATTCCCAATCTATGTAGATGTACTTGTCTTTCTCTAGCTCTTCTTTGTCTTGAGTTTTGTCTTTCTATGCGAGTAGTATCAATGTAAGACATCTTCTATTTGGTTCATTTCTAGACCTTGTAATCATGTACCTTCACAAATCAAAGAAAAATAACAAAATAGAGTTAGAACTTGGATGAAATATGCAAAAACTAAAACCTAGTCCTTTGAAATCTAGAATTCTCTTTGAAGATTCTAGCTAAATCGTAAATCCAACGGCAACGACGCCAAAACTTGACAAAAGGTTTTGTTAGTCCTAAATAGGTGAGCTCAAATTTATAGACCATAAACTAAAACCCAAGTATTTCGCAAGAGAACGGTGTCGGTTTGTAGTATTTAAGGCATCGTCTAAAGGATTTAGAGGATTTACTAGAAAAACCTAAACAAGGAGAATACACTTGAGATCCTAGTCTCGGGAAGTCGATTTAGATGGGGTGTTACAAGTCTCAACTAAATTTGAGCATAAACATAAAAGAACATAATGAATTGCATAAATAAAGGCAATATGAAAGCAAAGAATAAGTAAAGTACAATAAAAAAACAAACTTTAAGTCAAACTATGATAAAGATCGAATCTTGAGACATAGCAATTGGTTCGGACTCGATCTAGAACTATAATGGAATTTTTCAAGGCTTTATTAGAGGGTTAAAGCTATTCGTAGGCCAAGGATCCCTTCTTAGTCGATCAACCCAATCTCATGGCAGAGATCTATTCACCCATACACATTACAAGGCTCAACTCTCGCTTTTTGCCTATCTAAACATGTATGTGATAGTAATCTACAAGTCATACTAGCCATTGAACACCTATGGACATCCACTCTCATGGGCCAAGATGAAAAACATAGACTTTTTTCTCTCAAGCATTTCATCGAATACTTTCTAGGCGTCAATGAGCAAGCAATGAACTTTCAAAGAACTAAACAAAAACTAGTAGAAATATGCCAAAATCTACCCTAATCATCCATTACAATCCTAGATCTAACCCTAGCCTACTAAATTTCAAGATCATTACGAGATCTACTCACTAAGATTCATGGAAATCCAAAGACAAAGTTTTGGGTCTTTGAGCTTCCATAACCTTAGATCTAGAAAATAAAAAGAGAGATAGAGAAGAGAAACACAAATATTAAAATAAAAGATCCAATGTGTGACAAGTGTTTTTATCTTTTAAAACAAAGAAAAGATAAGAAACGTTGATAAGTGTCGCAAAGATTATGTTCTTGGAGGCTAAGAGAGTCTATTTATTCATGTGGGGGGGGGGGTTATAAGGTTACCCTAAAATGTTTTTTGCTCGGGTGCAAGCCACTACCGGTCCCATGCAGCTCACTATCCAGTGTCATGATTGATAGTGGCTTGCATTGGGCAGAAAGTTTTCCAATGTGGCTCACTACTGGTCCCATGTGATCCACTATCAACCAGGCTGGTTGATAGTAGGTCGCGTCTGCAGTTCTTGGCTTCTTCTTTGCCCCTTTGATTGCACTTTTGTTTCCACCTTTCCCTCATGCATTTAGCTCTTCTTTTCCTTGATTCTTGACTTCACAACCACCTTGAATACATCCATTAAGCTCTCCATAGAGCCACTCCAAAGTTTCACGTACAAATGCAAAAAGATGTACGCAAATGCAACAAATCCTAAGACTAGACTCTAAACTCAAACTAGATGAATTCTAAGGACGTAATGCAATATTTACAATATAAAAGTAACAAAAACATAACTAATATGCACCTAAATATGTATACATCAGCCGCCGGGAAGGGAGTTGAGGTCCACGGGCCAAAGCCTTCATCCTTGTAAAGTTTTCCTCGCCCCTGTGCAAGCACAACGGTTCCTTAGTATGTGAAATTTATCTCTAGTGCAACGAAGTAGTCTTGTAAGTCCACTTCTCAAACCTTTGTTTCGTTATATTTGATTGCTCTTGGTTGAGGCTATTGGGTTCCTAGGGTTCTCTCATTTTGGACATTTTTCGCGTAAGATTAGGTGATGCATATATGTTTGGTCTCTGTGTGGTGGCATCTCCTCCTGTTCGTGTAAAGAGGTAGATTTGACTTCTTGGTCTTTTGCTTTAGTTCCATAGTACTGCAGTCCTCACAATTTTTTTTATTTGTTTACTCTCGAGCCTCCGATAAGCAGTTGGGTTTTCACCCCTATTTTTACAGCTATTGGTTTATTGTGCTCACCTTTCTTCTCTATCAAGCGTTGTTTGGTTGTTGTCTTCCTTTGATTAGTCAATTCCAATTGTAATTGGTTGTAAATGTTTTGTGACTTTTTTGCTTTTCAATATAACACCCTTTTTTGGTCACAAAAGGAAACATTTTATTAGATTTCACAAACTGAAGGATCTTGAGCACAAAGAGCTTGATGCGCAAGCGAATCTGTTAAAGAGTTCGCAGTTCGAGGAATAAAAGCAACATAAAACGAGCAAAAATATGGAATGAGATTCTGAATATCAGAGAGAAGACAAAAAATACCAATGTGGTCTTCATGATGATTGATCAAATTGACCGATACCTGGGAGTCCGAGTGCAGAAGCACCTCATCAATCCCCAACACAAGTGCTTGGCGTAAAGCATTCCACAAAGCCAAAGCCTCAGCCGCGAGTACCGAAGGCACACCGTCATTGTAAGTACCATATTGAGCTAAAAGTGCGTCATTAGGGATATGGAAAACCCAACCCATACCACACATCTTCGTAGAAGAATCCCAAGAAGCATCCACCCAACATCGATAAACTGATGGCGTAATCAAAGGTGAATCAAGAGGATCACCAGGAGACAGTATAGGATTCGAAGGGCCGGTAGCCTTCCCACAGAGAGTAGCAGCAATTTGCCATTCACTGGTGCCTACTAAAGCAATACAAATAAGCTCTTCCACAGAAGTTAACTCCTTATTAAAAAACAGCCGATTTTGAGCCTTCAGAGCGGCCACCAAACCCAAGGGTAAACAACTACCACCGATTAACTTGTTGGTGGCAGAGCCTTATAGGCACGCATGATCGAGAGAAAGGTAGGCAAAGACGTTGTCAAAGTAAAGGAAGACATATCCAGAGAAACCTTCTCCCAAACCTCCTAGGCAAAAGGGCACTGAAGGAGGACATGATCTACCATTTCCAGGGTACCACAAAGAGGGCAAGAAGGGTCATCGATAACCCTGCGGGAGAGGAGGGCAATGCGAACAGGCAGAGCTCCATTCATTGCCTTCCATAGAAAAGTCTGGAGCTTAGGAAGAGTCTTAATAGACCAAATATTCTTTAGCCAATTAAAATCATTCTCTACGTGCAAATCGGAGGCGGTAAGGAGGGAGTAACCACTCTTGCAAGAGTACTGCCCATTCTTGTTGAAAAACCATACTAGAGAATCCCGTCGAGCTGTAGAGCCAAGAACCAAACTAGAGATAGTAGAAGAATAATGCGAAAAAACCTCATTGATTACTTCCAAATTCCACACCCGAGTCTGAGTAGAAAGTAAGTCCGCAACACGAAGCTCCTGAAGCGCCTCTGGCGGAGGCCCTAGGACAACTAGAGGGGACGAGGCAGAAAGCCAGCAATCCCCCAGACCTTGACATCCATACAATCCCCTATAATCCAGCAAAGACCCCAACGAAGGACCTTACAGCCGACCATAATCCCACGCCAACCATGAGACATAGTCATTGGAGGGTAGCACTCCATTAAGGAGGAAGAATGACAATGTTTTTCCAATAGAATTCGAGCCACCAAGGAATTAGGATTCCTCAGAAGTCGCCAGAAGAGTTTAGCCAAAAGAGAATCATTAAAGGCCTCAACATCCTTAAATCCTAGACCAGACCACCCGCAACTTTTGGAAGGGTCAAATGCTTCCAAGAAACCCAAGACATCTTAGGAGCATCTTGTTTATCATCCAACCAAAAGCGGGTGAGCACAAATTGAAGACACTTGCAGAGAGACAACGAAATCTTAAAACATGACATGGCATAGGTTGGAATGGCAGACAAAATAGATTTCAACATGATGTGTTTGCCTGCCGACGATAAAAAGCATGACGACCAACCCTGGGCCTTCTGCTTGATCCGATCCACAATGGACGCAAAGATGTCCCGCTTTCGCTGACCAAAGTGTTTTGGCAAACCCAAATACTTCCCGGTACCACCCTCCTTAGAGATACGAAGCCAAGATTTCACCATCTCTCGTTGGGAGGGAGGTGTTTTAGAGGAGAAAGTGATCAATGACTTAGCGAAATTGATTAATTGCCCCGAAGCTAACTCATAACCATGCAGGACACTACAAAAGGGGCATTGATAGCATAGTAAGATATCAAGTTTTTCACAAGTGCTATGAATATGAATTTCTGATTTTCGTTTCTATATTATAGCATTTTTCTAACGCTATGATATTAAATCAATAAGCGGGAAAAAACACGTTTTTCGCCAAGACTTGGTGAAAATTAGGTTAAGCGACAAGATTTTGGAGAAAATCAATAGAAGCGCCAACACTTAGGCAAAACCCAACAAAGTGATCACTTTCTCCTCCAAAGTGATCTAAAAAATGAGAGTTAGAGAGAGTAGCTCAGTTGAATCCCTTTCTCCGTCGTCGACAGTGAGTTAGGACCCTTTCTCCTCCAACGAATTCGTCTTTCTTATATTGATATGACGAGCTTTCAAATGTTTGTTTTCGATTATTTTTATGCTTTGTATTGTTTGTTCGTATCAATTTCAAGTTCAAAGCTTTTAATTTCCAAAGCATCTGCTATATAATTTTTAGGGTTTTCGACTAATTACAGTGATTGTTGTTGTTTCTTGCTTGTTGTTTGAGTGTGTGCTTCGTTATACACTGATTGGTTTGTGTGTACACAATATATATTCTCGTTATCTAAACTGAGAATTTGATATTGTGTTATGTTAGTCCAATTTTTGAAACACTGAGACATAACCCATTTGGCAATATGCTTATGGGTATGATTTGTTTTCTAACGGTTTAAAATAAGGTTAGAGCACAAAATGTTGGACAAGACATGGGTGCATCTCTGCAGGTACTGAATTTACTTATAGAACTTTGGTTAAATTTGGGTATTATAAATTTTAATTGAATTTAATGGTGTCTTTCCCTGTAGACTTGTGATGGCTCAGGTTTTCACCCAAGAAATCACTGCAAGCATATAGTTAAGCACGTTGTAATGGTTCGGATATCGAATCCACAAGAACCAATGTCGTACAAAAAACTATGAATCAAATACGGGCGAAAGCGAAAAAGAGATGGTTGGTAAGATGATGCAAATATCGAAATCAAACAAAGAAAGCAAGCAAGTAACAACGAGTTGTGAATCAATCAAAGAAAAACGCTGGGCACAGGGTGTTCTCAGGGAAATCATTTCATCAGGATTGCAGATTGCTAACGGGGAGACAACTAAGATCCATCTTAGCTCAATTCACAGGATTATAATTAACCTACTATTGCAGCGTTAATTATCTATGCTTAAGGATCCTAGACACTAACTTTTGTTGAGTTTCAAACCCTAAGCATGCATTCTAAACAGGATTGAATTGCTCACAAAGCGCGGTAACAACAACTGTCGTTGGTTAAGGACACTTTGCTCATTTAATCTCAGTTTTAGGCATTCAAGCAATCACTTTTGGTGTATTGAATATCCTAAATTCAGAAACTAGGTCGCGAATCCAATTTCAGCATTAAGCACAGAGATAAACGAAGATCAATAGATAATTCCCCAGTCTAACAATCTAGCAATCACAGATTCATGAAATCCCCTATGAGAAATCCTAAACCCAACTAGAAAACTACTCACACATAGCAATCAAATCAACAGAAGATGAATTGGATGGAAACATGATGTATTGAATGATAAAAACAAAGAGTA
>OVAN01014790.1:0-11774 GCA_900406275.1 Anastatica hierochuntica
TTTGAAGTTTCGGATCCGTTTCAGGTCTGTTTAAAATATCCCGATCCGAACTTAAAATACCCGAAAATATCTGTTTCGGTTCCGTTTTGGTTCCGTTTCAGATCCGTTTTTTTTTTCAGTTTTTGGAATTGTTACATATTCATTTACGATTTTTGAAACTTCAGATCTGTTTAAAATATCGCGATCTGAACCCAAAATACCCGAAAATATCCGTTTCGGTTCCGTTTCAGATCTGTTTTTTTTTTGTTTTTCAGTTTTTGGAACCGTTACATATTCATTTACGATTTTTGAAATTTCGGATCCGTTTCAGATCTGTTTAAAATTAAATATATTTTTCTAAGGACTCCAAATGGAGTACACCATTGCACATGTAATTTTGAATGAAATCTTTCACTATTCAAACAAAAATAAAACAAAAAAATTATTAATTTAAAAAGAGCTAAGGACTCGAATGGTGGTAACACCATTGGAAATGCTTTAGGGTTGATCATTCTCTTAACGGCAATAACAACTCTATAAAACGATTGTAGCGTTCTAGCTTCTACGATAACTTTCGTCTGGGAGATGAACAGTAAAATATTTAGATATATGCGAGACTCACAAAAAAAAATTATTTATTTATTGGAGGGACAAATCAACTCATGTGCTGACATGTCAGAGAGTTGTTTATAAATTATGGTATAGATTTAAAATGAATGATCCAATAACCATGATCTGATTCGGAAATCTCGTGTTTAATTTAGCTCCAGCTTTGCCGGTTAAGGTCTTTGCAAATTGCAAACAACAAATCCCTTGCTGAGAAATTAACAACTTGACGGTTGCGACGAAGACGGCGACGGGATCGAAGATTACGTTGTGGTTTGGAGAACCGAAACGTACTGTGACGGCGTTGGGAGTCAGTTCCGGCGCCAGCCGTGACTGTTGAGCCCTCGGTTGGTTTGGATAGACGAAAGAGAATAAAGGACGGAGAGAAAAGCTGTTGCTAATTTCCATTTTGCAGTTCCTATAGAGATCATATCAAAAATTAGGAGAAGACGATGATGATTCTCGGTCTGTAGTACTCTCTAGGGTTCCCACAAAGTCTCTAGTAAAATTGCAAACTATGCAAGTCCACTTTACTCAAAGATCCGAAATTCGTCAAGAAGTTGGATAAAGCAGCAAGGGAAGTCGCTGGTGAGTTTGAAATCTGTGACTTTAGCTCTGATTCATGGAGGGTTCTTGATGACATCACTAGCAGCTGGTGCATAGATTGCTTCACATGTAGAAGTCGGCTCGGTTCACTTCATATCAGAGCCAATGTCTTGAAGCTACCGAGGTTCTATCAGTTGTCAGAGATGAACAAGTCTAGGTGTTATATATCAGAATCGTCATACAAAGATAAAGGGTGACCAATATGATTGATGATGCTGAAGAGTTCTCGTTGAACAACTTCTTATGTAGTGGATTTTGGTAAATTTATGATACCAAGTGTGATAAGTTTCTTGTTGGACGAGGAGAACAAAGTGGCAGTGTGTTGCGATACAGACATAGAGGATGAAGAGAGGTTAGACAGGCGTCAATGCTTAATAAGCACAAAATTCATCCAAAGGCAAAAAGAAAATGGTATAAAGGTTAGTCAAATGAATTACCTTTAGTGTTAGTTATGATGAATGATTACCAATCTGCTTCACCAAGAACTGAAGTTCATATTTTGATAGTTTCTGTCATCATGTTTTTGACAATTATTCTCATCTTTCGTCCTGCTTCTTGTAAGTTTGGATGTGATATGTTTCTTGGATGTGATAGGATTTTTGATCAAGGTTTGCGTGGCAAAAACATATAGGAACATCCTAAACTAAGAAGACAATCTTTTGGTCCCAGGGTTAGGTAATTTGTTTGATAAAGTCATCTAATAGCATCTTATAAGTAATTTTTTTATTCATGATATATGGTAATAGCTTTATACACAAGGTTCAATAGAAAGCCTGGTTGTATAGAATATATATACTTTTTTTTGTCAGTTTTCTGTTTAACCTACTTGGGAGAATTTCCTGGAGAAGGTTGATGAACAGGTAAGGTTTTGGTTCCTTGCTATTCCTTTGTGGTAGCAGGTTTGCATTCTTTGACATTTTAGAACGAGACCGCTCAACAGAATTTAGTGAATTAGAGCAGTTGGTACATAAATACTTTAACCTCATCTCTTCATTGATCTGATATCACAGTGTCACAAAAAATTTGGTATCCTTTGTTAGGGAATCTCTGAAACTGTTGATCTTTTGTATCTGTCTCCAGTTTGGCGCAGAAAAGAGACAGATTACATGCTGTGCGTGTTTAGAAGGAAGCTTCGTGGCCTTTTTTCAAGACTTCGATGGGTGAGGGCCAGAGTTATCATCAGGAGGTTGAGGAAAGCAAGGTGGAGAGCTCAAGCAAAGGATAGCCCTGAAACCAAAATTTCTTCTATCCGTCTGAGCTCAAACTCCAGAAGACATATTCGGGTTGCCACGTTTAACGTGGCAATGTTCTCACTTGCGCCTGTCGTGCATAACATGGAGGAAACAACTTTGCTTGGTCATTTAGATAGCAATAACATCGCACGTCCCTCTCCAAAAGGGATACTGAAGCAGTCTCCATTGCATTCTTCTACGGCCAAGAAACCAAAAGTCTGCATTAATCTCCCAGACAATGAGATTTCCTTAGCTCAGAGCTATAGCTTTCTGAGCATGGTTGAGAATGAGAAGGATAATAATGATGGGAAGGAAAACAGAGGAAATATCTCGATGAGATCTCCCGTGTGTCTTCCCTCTTGTTGGTGGGACCAAGAAAGCTTTAATGGATACAACAGTAGAAGAAGCATAGCTGAATTGCTAAGTGAGTTGGATGCAGACATCTTGGCTTTGCAAGACGTGAAAGCAGAGGAAGAGAAACTTATGAAGCCATTATCTGATTTGGCTTCTACCATAGGTATGAAGTACGTGTTTGCAGAGAGTTGGGCGCCGGAGTATGGCAATGCCATACTGTCAAAATGGCCCATAAAGAAATGGAGAGTTCAGAGAATCGCCGATTCAGATGATTTCAGGTGATAGAAAGTCTTTTGCTTATCTTGTATTGGTTTTCCTCCTCCCACTATATCATTTCTCTTACTGGCGTCTTCATTTACTTAACAGCCTGAGTCATTGATATTAGAGTTAGTTGGTGTACATTTTTCCCCAACTCTGTAATTGTGCGGAGATTGGAATCAAAGTCATGTTATAGAAGCCATAGAAGATGCAATGGTTTTGTTTTCTCTTGTGAAGCACAATGGTTTCGTGCGTGTGCTCGACTCAACAATTTTTTTTGTGCAGGAATGTGTTGAAGGTGACCATAGATGTCCCATGGGCTGGAGAAGTAAACGTGTACTGTACTCAACTAGACCATCTAGATGAGAATTGGCGGATGAAGCAAATTGAAGCAATTACTCGAGGAGACGAGTCTCCGCACATCTTACTAGGAGGATTGAATTCTCTTGATGGTTCTGATTATTCCGCAGCAAGATGGAATCATATCGTAAAGGTAAAAGATCGTTAAGAGATCGAAAATGGAACTATATAAAATATCCTGCTGTGGAATTATGATTTAGTTGTTTCATATATAACTTAAAACAGTATTTCGAGAATTCTGGAAAGCCGACCCCTAAAATTGAAGTGATGAGATATCTCAAGGGTAAAGGATATTCGGATTCAAAAGAATTCGCAGGAGAATGTGAGCCTGTTGTCATTATTGCCAAAGGCCAAAGTTAGTTGGTTTCTCCATTTCTCTTTAATCTTTTTTGATTCTTCCTGTTATTATACCAAATCATAGTATGTGAATCTTGCAGATGTACAAGGAACATGCAAGTATGGGACACGTGTCGACTACATTCTGGCATCTCCAGAGTCACCTTACGAGTTCGTTCCTGGCTCCTACTCTGTAGTTTCTTCCAAAGGTACTTCTGATCATCATATAGTCAAAGTCGATTTAGTTATAACCAAGGATCAATCTCGAGGTAGCTTCAAACATTCGCGCAAGAAAGCAAAGCAGAAGATCATCCGGATAAAAGCTAATTTGATGTCTTCATAATGTTTAGGCACTGATTAAGGAACAACATTTGTTTATAGGATAACGTTTTATACTTTAACAACATTTCAGTGTAGATATTGATCATTATGGTCACAGGATAACTACATAAATGTGTAAGCAAACATTGGTTTTATTTTATACTAGTGCGGTAAAAAACTATACTTCAAATCTTTTAATAATAAAACATACTTCTACTTACTAATAATAAAATTCAAATCTTTTGATATTTTGTCAATGGAAGATTTATATTGAAATAAAATCATTCGTCAGATATGGTACAAGCAAAGGAGACACATAGTAAAAGGATTGGAATAAAGAAGGAGAAGACTTTGCCTCTGAAGCCATAACATGTGCTGGGCAATTTGCTTGTCGTGGAGTCCATTCAAAAGCCACAGAATCGAACTTTGATCTCCAATACCGAATATCTCTAATCCAATTTTGTAATCCAAACTGCAAAGCAAGACCTTTGAGACTTTTAACAACCTCCAAATTGTCGCCTTCGAAAACCACGTTCCTATATCCTCGGATCCAACAATGTTGCATTAACATCAAGAGAGTTTGAAATTTTGCTTCAATAGGAGAAGAGCAAATCGCCCCTTTGCTAAAACCTGACTCTTTATAAAAAGCTTGAGCATCACGAATAACCCATCCGGTTGTTGAGATTGTATGATAATCAAAACCGGCATCATAATTACATTTAACAAAGTTATAAGGTGGTCTCTTCCAAGTCACCATCTCCCTTGGTGCATTGACTGGTTCTTTAAAAGCTTCCTTTGTACAAGCATCGACCCATTCCTTAGTATCATTTTGTGCTTTATGACGATCTTGTCGCCAGCTATACTGTTTTCTATCATATATTAGAGAGTTACGACTCTTCCATAATCTCCAGAGAACCCAAAGTGGTAGATGTCGTGATGTCCCAGGTAGACACACATCTTTTGTGATTTTGAAGATAAGTTCTAGTTTTGAATCAAAGTCCAAAGTAGGATCCCAAAGGGAAGGTGAAGAGGGTAGAGCAGCACGCCATACAACTTGAGCATGTAGACAAGAGAAAAAACAGATGATCCTCTGTTTCAGAAGCAGAGCAACATCTCTTGCACGTAGTTTCATTGGTGATATGTCGTCGTTGAAGAATAGAAGCTATAGGTAAGACCTTAGAGAGTAATCTCCTTAAGAAGTGTCGAAGTTTAGGCGTTGTTTCTAATTTCCAGAGTTGTTCTTTGAGAAGTTGATTACCAACAGGAGGGTGTTTAGCATTGGGAGACATATGTGTAGTGAGCCAATAACTTGAGCGTACAGTGTATAATCCATTGGAAGTGTAATGCCATCCTACCATATCGTGATTAGGCATAGAGCTAAGCTTAATACTTTGTATGATAGCTTGATCTTCTTCATGTATATTAGCAGTGATTCAGTCAGAGTTCCATTGAGACATACTTGATTGAATGAGGTCTTTAACCTTGTAGATATTCAGAATAGGACCTTCACATTGTCTAGGAGGCTGAGGAGGATAGGTAGGCAACCACGGATCTGTCCAAATACGAGTGTCTTCTCCCTTACCTATAAGAATCCATAGCCCTTGTTGTAAAAATTCTTGGCCTTCTAATAATGATCTCCAAACAAAGGAAGGCTTGGTGCCCCGTAAAGCTTGGAGGATATTGGATGCAGGGAAGTACCGTCCTTGGAGTACACGGGCAGCAAGACTAGAATGATTATGGAGAATTCTCCAAACTTGTTTAGCTAACATCGCAAGGTTAAACTTCTCTATGTCCTTAAATCCAAGACCACCTTCTCGTTTTGGAAATGTCACTCTCTTCCAAGATAACCAATGCATAGACTTAGAATCGCCTTTCTTCCACCAATACTTATTAAGTTCTGACTCTATCGCCTCACAAACTCCTTTAGAGAGTTTGAAGCAGTTCATAGAGTAGACGGGAAGAGCCAAAGCCACTGTTTTCAAGACTATCTCCTTTCCAGCATTTGAGAGAAAACAATGTGACCAACCAGCTGTACGTTGTTTCACTTTGTCGACAATATACTTGAATAACTCATTCTTGTGTGATCCAATCATCTTTGGTAACCCGAGATAAAATCCTTCTCCTCCTTCATTATGAATATTGAGTAGCCTTTGTAGTCTAGTTTTAGTCGTAGAACTTACCTTTCTACCAAATGTGATAGCGGATTTATGAAGGTTAACGACTTGTCCCGATATGCGTTTGAATTCAATAAGAGTCCGTTTGATGGCCGAACATGATTGAGGATGCGCATGACAAAAGGATACCACATCGTCGTCAAACATTAAGTTGGAAATAATCGGGCAACGATCACTGATCTTCTTTGTGACTTATGTAGCTAACATGTGGGTCAATACCTCGGAACAGAGTATGAATAAATAAGGAGACAGTGAATCGCCTTGAGGTAGACCACGACCCGGAACGATATTCCCTTGAGGAGCTCCATTTATCAACACAGAAAAAGATACTGATTTTATACAACTCATTACCCAATGGATCCAAGTCTGATCGAACCCCATATACTGCATAGTCTCTCGAAGAAAGTTCTATTCGACACGATCGTATGCTTTCGATATATCGGTCTTTATTGCCATATAAGACTTGGCCCACCGCTTCCTCGATTTCAAAGAATGAAGATGCTCATGAGCTATGATTACATTATCGATAATGTTCATTCCTGGAATAAAGGCAGCTTGATTGTCGGAGACTAGATTATCCAGATGATATTTGAGCCGATGAGACAATATCTTGGAAATAATTTTGTAGCGTACATCACATAAGGCAATCGGAAAAAGATCGCTTATGGTCTTAGGCAATTCTGTTTTTTGGTATAAGGCACATATTGGTATGGTTAACCGATTCCTGAAGCTGACCTGTGTTGAAGAAATCAAGGACCTCCGAAATAATATTAGCTTTAATCGTGTCCTAGAAAACTGATGAAAGAATGTACCCGTAAGACCATCGGGTCCGGGAGCTTTGTTTGCTCCAATCGCCAAAACAGCTTGATGTATTTCTTCCGAAGTCACTGGTTCCGTGAGTTTTTGATTCATCGATTCTGTGACCTTTTTATGGAAGCCTTGAAAAGCCTGAGTGTAACGACTATTCTCGTCTCTTGACGTTTTGAACAGATCATTGAAATAATGTATAGCCTCTGATGCTATTTCTTTGTCTCCCCTGTAAACTTTACCAGTAGCATCTTTGATGGCCAGAAGTATATTCCGAGCTTATCGTGTCTTCGTAGCTGCATAAAAGATCTTTGTATTACGATCTTCAAGACGGAGCCACTGGTTACGGCTTTTTGTTTTCCAAAAATGTTCCTCATCACGGTATGCCTGATTTAATTCTTTCTGAAGAGCTTTCTTTGCTTGAGTAGAAGACCCATTAGCGTAAGCTGCATCAAGTAGATGTTTATAATGTTCTATGTGTTTGGCTGCATTCGGCTTATTACGTTTCCTCCACCTTGCGATGGTTTTAAGACAGTGAGAAAGCTTAACAGTGACTGGCGTAGTTCGGAAGCTATCAATGTTCCAAGACTCATATACCATTTCTTTAAAGCCCTCGTTGAAGATTAGACTACTATCATACCAGAATTGTGTGAATCTTGGCTCCACAAAATCAGAGAATTTCGTTACCAATGGCATGTGATCAGAGCCTTCAAAGGGTAAGAGTTCTGTGAACGCAAAGGGAAATAGAGCTAACCACTTTGCATTAGCCATACTTCGATCAATACAACAGTGAACATCATGAGTATGCCTTTTGCCCGTCCATGAGAATGGATCACCAATAAACCGCACATTAACTAGACCACAAGTACTGATCATTCTGTTAAAATCATTGAAGGTGTGAGCCGGTCGCAAAGGTCCACCTTTTTTCTCACTATTATTGCGAATCTCATTAAAGTCTCCGATCAAAAACCATGGATCTTGTCGAGTAGTAGAGATTCTTTCTAATCTTTCCCAAAGATAATTTCTTTGACTTGAATCAGGATGACCATAGATGTAAGAAACAAAAAAATTCATTTCATTAATATTGATAAAGCAGTCTACAATATTAGGCGAAGAAAAATGAACTACAACATCAATTGATTTCTTTCACATCAACGCTATTTCACCACTTAGACCTATTGGAGGTACAGTGAAGCTATGGTCATAACCAATCTCACAACACAGATCATGAATACTATTATCAGATTGCTTCGTATCGAAAAGGCAGATAATGTCCGGGAGAAACCGACGACGAATCTCCTTGAGGCGTCGAACTGTCAAGTCTATACCCAACCCTTGACAGTTCTAAGCGAGTGTACTCATTGCCCTTTCGGTGGTTCGGGATCCACCATTACCTTCTATTCAGTACCAATGTCAGTCGCTTGCTCATAGACAACAACATTCTGCCCAATCTCGAGCGTGATATTCTGGTCAATCTGCCTTGCATTCACAATTTCACCTCCAGAAAAAGAGATAGCATCTAGAGTTGTACATGTACCCATCTCTGCTGGAATCAATTCATCTAAGTTCAGAACAGCCTTACCTTTATCTGCCTTATCTTCTTCCTTTGATACCCCACTACCTTCCCCCTGATCAAAAACTTTAACCTTCCTTTGGCATTCACTCCAATAATCCTCCACAAATTTTCGTTTGCGCTTGGCTCTTTCTTCATCACCTTCAGTCTCGGCATAAATGGCATACAAATGCATAATTTCCTCTGGAGATGCATTCCTGTCAGAGGGAATATGAGAAGAATCACGAACCTCTATCTCCTCAATTATTGGCTCTGCATTCTCAATTTCCACAGGATCCTCCAGCTGTTCAATAAATCCATTAGCATGTTCATGGGGAAAGACCTCTTAAACCTCTGGTTGCATCTCCACAGGTCCATTCTGGTTATCGTCAGGGAGCTCTTCAATACGAACTCCACCTAGCCTTCGTCTCTGACCTCGAAGATCATCTCCATTATCATCATTAGGTGAGTCCATTTGATCATGAAACCCAAGTAAAACCAGGCACGTTCCAGGATCATGAGTTATCATCCCACACACATCCCAAAACCCTTTGAGTCTTTCGTATCGCAGAGAGAGGAGAGTGTTAACCCCAGGAGTGAATTGAAAGTGACATTAGAAACGTAGAGGTTCGCGTACATCCCAACTCACCTATACCCTGACATACTCCACCCGAACAGCAAGGAGAGGCACGTAATCAATCTCCAATAACTGGCCAATAGCACGCAAAATATGTGTTATTACTTCCCTATTAGTGAATTGAAGCGAAATTCCCCAGATCTGGATCCAGAATGGAATAAAGAACATCTCATCAAGATTGAGGAGAGGAGTCCAACGCTCAATTATGAGCATTCTGTCAGCGAATGCCCATGGACCGTGACAAATGATTGTATTAAGAGACTCCTCTGACGGAAAGATAAACTGGAATCGCCGACCTTCGATTATGCGACCATACACTATGTCGTCTAACCCCCAAAGCCTTGGAAGAGAAGCAATTATGGACCGCAGGTTTTAGCTTCTTGGCATGATAGGGCGGCCAACCAAGATAAATTGATTTTCCATGGCCGCTTGTACAACAACTTCCGGCGGCAGAACAAAGGGCTCGTCATGGATTCCAAGATCTAAGTCTTGTAAGTGACGGTGGAGATTCTCTGCCATCTGGGAGAAATTGAGTGTGAAGGAAGAAGAGTAAGAGAAATTCAATGGTTTTGATAGAAGAGATATGGTTGAACATCGCCTTCCTCTTTGATTTATAAAGACACCAGTAGAAACCCTAACTGACATGAACCATTCATCACGATTGTTGGGACAATCGTGGGGATAACTTCCAAATCATGGTTGGAGTTACGAATAATCGTCCCATGATCTGAATAAACGGCCTCAACCACCACAGGGGTGGCGAGATAACATCGAAAAAGACGATCGGAATAAATCGTCTTTTTTATCGCCTTTTTCTTTCTTTTTTCTCTCATTATTTTTCTGTGAGTTCTATCTCTCTTATTATATATAAATTTTAGAAATTGATTTATTATATATAAATTATTTATTAGGATATTATCAAATTGATGAGTATAAAAATTGATTTAAATATGATAATAATTTTTGTCACTAATTTAATTTCTTTTCATTTCTTATTTTATGTGATAGATCATTTGAGTATTTTGTTTTTAGGTTTAAATAAGAAAATATATATTAGTCTATCATTGTGGTTGAGTTAATAGATTTTCTTTTTGAAAATACATAAAGACTAGATTACTGTCCCGCGCCAAGCGCGGGATTATAAAATTTTTTGGAATTAAATATCTATAGGTGTTTTTTAATAGAATGATAAATTATATAAAATACAATTCTAACATTTTGAAAGGTTTTAAACAAAAAAACATATATTAATATAATATCATGTCTCTGGTACAAATGTCTGATTATGTTTAATACTCCCTCGGTTTCAAACTAATAGAGGTTTTAGAAAAAAAATCAAAAAGATGGATTTTTTAGATTTTCAATGCATTTTTAAATGATTAATGATATTGAATTGTTGATTTTAAAGTACTATGAGTGAAATTATTGGTTAAAAATTATAGTAAATTGTATTCTACACAAAAAATAATCTATTTATGGTTAGATTTAAATGTTTTCTTAATATGTGTGAAATGTCTAAAACATTTATCATTTTGAACAGAGAGTAGAAAAGCAGACCTACCACTACAAGAAAACACGCAATTTGCGAGGAAAAATTGCATTCGCAAATTTGCGTGGAAGTTGCGACTGATTTGCTAGGAGAATGGCTGCTCTCGCAAACCACTGGCAAATTTGCTTGGAAAACTTTTACTCGCAAATCACCCGCAAATTTGCGATTGATTTGCGAGGAATTTTTTTTTCTCGCAAATTTGCGACTGATTTGCTAGTACTAAGGGAGGGAATGCGTTTTACTCGCAAGTTGGTCGCAAATTTTGCGAGTAAATTGCGACTGTACTTAATTTGTGAGTGATTTGCTAGTAATAAGTGAGTGAAAACGTTTTACTCGCAAGTTGGTCGCAAATTTTGCGAGAAAATTGCGACGAAACATTTCTATTGTAAATTTGCGAGGGTTTTGCGACGAATTAGTGAGAGAAATGGTTTAAACGTTTTTGACATGTGTAACTAATATTTGTGAGGAAAATTTTTACTCGCAAATTGCTAGCAAATTCGTAGCAATTCTCTAGCAAACCTGGCTTTAGCAATTTCCAAGCAAATCAGTAGCAAAATTTTTTTATAAATACACCCCTCCAACCTCTTATATTCTTCACCAAATCACAATTCAAAAAAAATAATAATAACAAAACAAACAAAAAATGTCGGTTTCGGAGCACGAGATTTTCGCATTGCGAGGATGGATGTATCAGCATAAGGACCCAGATACCGGTGAAGTTACAAAAGAGTACCATGATGGTCTGCGGGGATTCATCTACAAGGCAACTAGTAACCCCCTAGCGCAGGAGAACGGTAAAATCTTCTGCCCTTGTCGAAAATGTCGTAATGAGAAGTATATTGCTATTGATAACGTGAAGAGACATTTATTTAATAGAGGTTTCACACCAAATTACTATGTTTGGCTTTCGCATGGGAAAGTTCAAATGTTGATGAAGGTAGTACTAGTCGTTAGAACTTAAATAGAGGAAGTTTTCGTCAACATGAAACAGAAAATAGGTTTC
>OVAN01014791.1:0-11774 GCA_900406275.1 Anastatica hierochuntica
ATTCATCCACGGACTTGTAGTCCTGGATTCTGAGATTCCTCCAGTCATACAGAGCCTTTGGTAATATCATCGTCCTTTGGTGATCATATCACGTTTTCAATTCTTTCCAAAGGTCTAAAGAGTTCTCAATTGTTAAGTATTGATCCTTGAGACTTTCAGCAAGGTGATGGCGGATAATCAAGATAGCCTTGTATCTTTCTTTTTCACTTCCCTCATTTCCCTCGGTGATACATTCACCGAGTCCCTTGGATTTTAGGATAATTTTAGTGTCTAGTGCCCATTGCAAGTAATTATCTCCTGAGAGATTGAGGGCAGCAGAGTCCAAATTGTTGATTTTCGACATCTGAAAACATTTCATCCATAATTAGATCTTTGAACCGTGTAATGTGCTCAATTGGTCGGATGTGGACATTCGGCCAATGGTTTAAGTCTTGGCCAAGGTTTACATTCAGCCAAGATTTGGTTTTGTTTAAGTTTGGTCACGAAAAAGGGAATGCACCAAACAAGCCTCACGACCAAACAATTCTCACGGCCTAGCATGCAATTTCTATATGTTCATGTGGCATACGAATATGATGCAAGCCTAGCATACGAATTCGAAGTGTACATGTGAACGCAATCAAACAATCAAGCAAGCATCATGGAGTTCATACTAGTAACCTATGAGATCATACAATCGGTTTTAATTTCAGAGAAATAATCAATTTTATCATGTGATATCCAATTCAATGTCAAATGCTAAGTCTATATTCTGTCCATGTGATTTAATCAATGTTTTAAATTTCAAAACAAGTCAAACAACATGTTGATCCGGTTTTAATCAATTTTAGAACATGTGAACACTCAATCTACCTAGCATGCGATTTTTCTCTCAAAGGCATTCAATCGAATTTATTAATCAATCAATCAATTTTGAGCATGAAATTAGGAGGCCTAGCATGTGATCTTATTAATTTTTCAGAGAAATCAGGTTCTAGCATGCGATTTAAACTAGTTCATAACACAAAATCAGATTTTAAACAAAACATGCGATTAACATAGTTATATGCATCGATTTTAATCCTTGTCTTTTGCGATCTGGTTATGTTTGATAATTAGATCTGGGACTTTAGTTAAAGTTTTAAAAGTATAATATATTTAGGTTAGGTTTGATTAAAATCAAGCATATAGACTAGCTTAGGATTCTCGATTTTAAGGCATACAATATGCGATTGCATATCATGCAATTAGGATCGAGATTTTGGTCTTCATTTTCTTAGATTTTAAGCTTAAGATCATGTTTTAACAAGTTTCAATTATATATTTCAGGTTTTAGGGCAAGAAGGGTTCGATTTTATCATGTAAAACATGATTTGGGATTTAAAACAAGTGATCGCATATATCCCTTATATGCGATCAGGTTTTAGGCTTTAAGAATGAGGTTTTGATCGAGTTTAATTTCATTAAACTCGGCACAACTTCAGGTTTTATAACTTATATATTAGATCTAGGGTTTTAAATAAACGATTTAAGCTTTAAACATATAGATCTAGGTTTTGATTAAGGTATAAATAGATTTTAATTCAGATCTAATGTTCTTATGTTGAAAATATGTTGAGAGTTCATGTTTTTAGATTAGATTAGTTTACCTTAACCTCCAATTGGGTTGAATAGATTGTTTAGATGATGAACACAGGCTGGAAATTCACGAGCAGCACCCGAACACGAGCTGGAATCACGAAAAGCACCCGAACACGAGCTGGAATCACGAGCAAGGTTGGATCTCGCGAACAAAAGAGTGAGCACGGGCTGGATCTCTCGGGTATAGGCTAAAACTCACGATCACGAGCTGGAAAATACGAGCTAAGGCTGGGAGCTCACGGGCACGGGCTGGATCACGAACAGGAAAAGATTCTCGGCAAAAGAATGCTCGGGATCGGGATCGGTGACGGGATTCACGGTGAGAAGTGTTTTGTTTTCGGATTAGGATTTTTAGGGTTCGAAGGAGCTCAAGGTTTTCTCAGAGTTACCGTGTTGATAACGTGTTAAGAAATTAGGGAAACTGACTAACTTTATTAATGAGTAAAAGGAGCCCTTATATAGGGAAGTACAAATCCAAGTACAAATAGGAAAACAAATAAAGAGATAAACATAAGATAAATACAAAGAAACTTGTTCACCAAGTTAAGTCTATAATGGGCCTAATTCTAAATGGGTCTGCGCCAAAGCCTAATGGGCTTTTGGTTATGGCAGCCACTAAATGGTTCATAACACATACTTCATTATCAGAATAATAATAGTCTAAAGTTGTTGGGATTTTCTCATGGAAAATTACTAGCTTCGACGAAGATAAAAGTCACTGATTCAAAGCTCTCAACTCACTATCTCTCTACAATAACTCTCTCTTGTAAATAACATTGTAATAAGCATTAGAGTAATATAGACTAATTTATGATCGTATCTTTTTATCGCGTCATATTTAGTTACTCTAACAAACTCTATGCAATAACTTCACATTTAAAAGCATCACATCTCCTCGCCTTCTTTTTCATCTCTTCACACCAAAGAGAAAGCTGTTTTCGTAATAGGTTTGCGCAAAAAACAACACGTCCATTAATATTGAGAATAGAGAAATCAAGTTCTACCAAGTTCTACCTAGTTTTCCATTTCGGGAAACACAAGGTTGGAGAAGTCTTGTGAAGTTGGGCTGATCAAATCCGACCAAGTTTTCTCAGGTTTTTCTCCGTGTGAAGACTGTGAAACTCTGAATTTTGAATTTAAATTTGCTTTGGAGATTGTGTAGATCTATATCCTTTATTATTTTTCTTGTTTTCCTTTAGAGTAATGGTTCTATTATTTATAAAGAATCCTTGTTGTTACAATAACATTATCAAAGAATACATATTCTTTCCTTAAAATTTTCTTTCTATTTCAAACTCTCTCTCTTTCTTCAACAATGTTCTTCATGTTCTTCAATCTTCAATACTAAATTCTTCTAAATTCTAACATGGTATCAGAGTCTTGAGCTCATATTCTCTCAAATTCTACCCCAAATTCTCTTTAAATTTCCGCAAGTTCTTCTCTTAAATTTCTAGGTTTATTCAAGTCTCTTTCTCTTAGTTTCCTCTTAAAACTCTTGATCTCTAACTATTTTACAAAGAAATAGAAAGCTCAAAGATAATAGCTATTCTTGTGGTCTTAAAGGGACCAAATTACCTCCTTTGGTCAAGGTTAACCAAGGGAAGTTTGAGTTGAAGAGGGCTTTGGAAGTATGTAGAAGAAAAAGCAACTCCAAAGACTACAACTCAAGATGGCCAAGAAAGAGCCATAGTAAAGGTGGAAAAACGGGCTCAAGAAGACCAATATATGTTGTCTATTATACACAATTCATTAGAAATATCAATTCTTGAAGCATATTTCTATTGTGAAAATGCAAAGAAACTTTCGAAAACTCTCAAGAAAGCGTATGACAATATCTCCAATCTAAATCGAGTGTTTGAAGTCAAAAGAACAATCAAAAACTTGAGACAAGAGGAGATAGAGTTCAATCAATTCTTTGGGAAGCTTAGAAATCTATGGTCCGAACTTGACACCCTTAGACCAAGTTTCTATGATCCGGAAGTCTTAAGAGAACAACAAGAGCAAGAAAAGGTCTTTAGCATACTCTTTTATAGAGTTTCAAAGATATGTTGAGTTTGAATCACAAAGAACAAAAGAATCTCTCTATTTTATTAGCTTTGAAAAATCACTCAAAAACAAAGCTCTCAAAACTCTCTAACTCTCACGCCAAAATCCATCATAACTCGGTAGGCATTTATATGACAAAACCAATTCCTAACCCTAGTAGTAAAATACAATTTTCCTTTTTGCTTTTAGATAACTTCTAGAACAAATATTAAATCTCAAATAATCTAGGAAAATCTCTTTAACTTGCGCTGCAAATCTCAAACTTATTTCAACATTCTCCCCCTTAAGCTTGAAGTCGGTTTTGCCAGATCTTAAATGCCGACAAGTTCTCTCATCTCTTTGTACTTGACTCTTCCAAGTGTCTTGGTTAGAATATCAACTCGTTGTTCACTCCCCGGAACGTTCACCACATCTATCTGTTCATTTTCTACACGTTCCCGAATGAAATGGTATCATCTATGGATATGTTTACTACGTCCATGAAACACCGGATTCTTAGTAAGTGCTATTTTTAACTTATTTTCAATCCGGATAGTGACTTTTACGCAGGCTTTACCAACGATCTCTCCAAGAAGCTCCTGAAGCCATATACGTTGCTTAGCTGCCTCAGTAGCTGTTATAAACTCAGCCTCTTGTTCTACGTGTTTTGATGGCAGCTCCGCTCTCTTGTTCTACTTGTAACTTGAATTTTTTAAACTTTTCAAAGGCTTCTCCCTTTTCTTTAAGAAGCATGAACCACATATAACACGAGTGATCATCTATGAGTGCAAAGATGTATATGTTCTTGGCTAGTGTGGATGGCGTAATCGGTCCACAGAGGTCACCACGGATGAGCTCGAGCAAATGTGAAGCTCGATAAGACGTTGATTGAGGAAACGCAAGTCTTGCTTGTTTGCCAAGCAAGCATGACGAGCATGTTTCTCTTTCAATGGTTATTTGAGGTAGTCCATCGACAATTTTTTTGTCATCATCATTCTCATGGAGTTAATGCCGATATGGCCAAGCCTCGAATGTCATCTAGCTGATTCGCTAAGTGTCGTCGTCTGCAAGCACTTTGTATTTTCTCCTTTCATGTAAACCTTGTACAATCGATTCCGAGATCTCTTTGCATTTGCAATCAATTCTCATCTTTATCCCGCAAGATTAGATAGTTTTCTTTCATTCTCACATCGCAACCTGATTCTGTAGCTTGTCCTAAGCTGATGATGTTACTTTTTAATTTTGGTATGAAGTAGACATATGTGAGAATCTTCTTGTCTCCATTCTCATTGACAACAAGAATCGATCCTTTGCCCTCAATATCTATTCAGGAATCGTCTCAAAATCTCACCTTTCTTATGATGGTCTTATCAATCGATACAAAGTACTCGAGATTTCCGGTCATGTGATTAGAAGCTCCATTTTCCAAATACCACATATTTCCTTCGGCTATGCTTGCCTCAAAGTCCATCAGATTTACTTTTCTCTCGTTAAGATATACTACCTCATGCATCATGAGTTCATCAACTTCTTGTGTATCATTATCATTAGCTTCACAAGTTTCCTGTAACTTGAGCAATCTATCGGGGCAATTTGACGCATAGTATCCATTCTCATCGCATCTATAACGCGTAATTTTAGAGAGATCTCTTTCACCATTAAATCGGTCCCTTTCTCTTCCTCGAGGAATGAATCTTGCTCCTCGCCCTCTTCCTCTATAACTCGTATTTTGATCGCGGTTTGATGGGGAAAATTGACCTTCAGAGTTTGACTACAACAACTTGTTCTGAGTGTCGTGTGTATCTTCTTCATCTTTAGTAACTCTTTCCTCGTATGTTTTCAATATCTCGACAATATCTTCAAAGGGTGTGGTTTTGAAATCCAAAATTAGCTCCACGGACGCAACTATATGTTTGTATTTCTTTCGAGGCATACTCATGAGGAACTTTTTTACTAGTTTCGCTTGCTCAATGTGTTCCCCCAGCAAAGCAAATTTAGATGATTTTTCTGAAAGTTTTCCGAAAAAATCATCAATAGTATATGTGTCTTTCATCTTAAGTTTGTCAAACTCTACCATTAGAGTTTGTAGACGTGCTTCACGCACTCTGTCGGCTCCCATGTATCGGACCTTGATTGCCTCCCAGACTCCTTTTGCCATACTTAGCTCGCCTACTTGGAGTATAAGCGCCTCTAAGATCGATTAGAAGATTAGCGCCATTCCCATATCATTCTTTTCGGTGTCTTCAGACTTTGTTTCCAGCACCTCCCAAACCTTGTGTGCTCTTAACAGGACCTTCATTCAGATTGACCAGATTTTATAGTTTGTTGGGTTCAGCATAGAGCAAGTAATTGATGAAGACCCTCTTTCTTTTTGCTTTGCCGTTGCCACAGAAGGGTTCAGTGTGGTACGATGTCTCCCATTAGTTTTGTTGCTTTTTCGTAAATAACAATTCAGAGTACGAATTTTGTATGATCAAAACCTAGAAGCTCTGATACCAAATACAGAATTTCAAAGATATGTTTTGAGTTTGAATCACAAAGAACAAAAGAATCTCTCTCTTTTATTAGCTTTGAAAAAACACTCCAAAACAAAGCTCTCAAAACTCTCTAACTCTCACGCCAAAACCCATCATAACTCGATAGATATGTGTAAGACAAAATCGAGTCCTAACCCTAGTAGTAAAACACAATTTTCCTTTTTGCTTTTAGATAACTCCTAGAACAAATATTAAATCTCAAATAATCTAGGAAAATCTCTTTAACTTGTGTTGCAAGTCTCAAGCTTATTTCAACACTCTTGACTCTAAATTCATCCTATAATGATTTGATCCAACATATTCTAAGAGAAGACAAGCTTCCGGGTTTAGAAGAAGTATGTGCCCTTATTCAAAAAGAACAAATAACTCACACTCTTTAAGAAGAAAGAGAAGTTGGTTTCTTTTGGAAAGAAGATGAGAATATCTACAAACAAGAAGGGCAAGAAAATATAAGCTAAGAAGGCCAAGAAAAGACACTTTAAGGCACAAATTATGGAGGAAAGGCCTTCTCCATCCAAGGCTAAAGGAATTGAGCACCATTCGGTTCATGGCACATCCATGTATTCGGTCTTTATAAATGAACCAAAGGAAAGGGGAACATGGATAAACACAATCAAGGATGACTCAATAAACAAGAAGGACTTGGATTCATTTGTCAAGGCGGTCAAAGTCATTATCTCGTCCAAGAAGTTGGGTACACACTCCTTTTCCTCTAAGCTTATTCTAGTTGATTCCGGAGCTAGTCATCATATGATAAGTGATAGAGAATTGATTAGCAATATTAGACCAGCCTCGGGAGGTGTAATAGTAGCTAGTGGAGACATGGTTAAGATAGAAGGAGTAGGAAGCCTCAATTTATTTGATAAGAAATCGGAGGCTTTCTATATATCTCGCTTTACATCTAACTTGCTCTCTGTTAAGAAATCCAAGGTTGACTTGAATTCTCAAGTGGTTTTTCAGCCTAATGATGTTGAGTTTCAAGATCTTAAGACAAGAAAAAAGTGCTTAGAAAAGGCTATAGCCAAGATGGATTATACCACCTTAAAATGACTAAGATTTCTAATCCCTCTACATTTACTTCGTTATGCATGACTAGTACTTCCTTGGGTGAAAGCAATATTAGACATGCTAGATTAGGCCACCCTCATACTCGTGCATTAGAAATTATGATGTCCAAAATATCATTCAATCATTTAGAATGTGAAGCATGCATCTTAGGGAAGCATTGAAAATCGGGTTTCCAACATCCAACACTATCTACGAGAAATGCTTTGACTTGGTGCATTCGGATGTATGGACCTCTCCATGTGTATATAGAGATAACCATAAGTACTTTGTAACATTTGTAGATGAGAAATCGAAGTTCACTTGGATTACATTGCTTCTTTCCTAAGATAGGGTATAAGAGTCATTCATAAAATTTCAAGCTTATGTGACTAACCACTTTAATGCAAATGTAAAGGTATTAAGGTCGGATAATGGGGGTGAGTATACAAGAAATTCATTCAAGAATCACTTGGCTAAGCATGGAATAGTACACCAAACAAGTTGGCCATACACACCTCAATAAAATGGAGTGGCCGAAGGAAAAATAGACATTTGATGGAAGTGGTGAGATCAATGATGTTTCACAACAACATACCAAAGAGCTTTTGGGGGAGATTTCGTAGTGACAACTTGATATCTTATCAACTGAATCCCTACCAAAATACTTCAAAAAATCTCGCCATATGAGGTACTAAACAAACTCAAGCCCTCTATTAACCACTTACGTGTCTTTAGTTGTGTATGTTTTGTTCTAGTTCCTGGAGAATTAAGAAACAAGCTAGAGGCTAAGAGCATCAAAGCTATGCTCCTTGGATATTCTACCACTTAAAGGGGCTACAAATTCTTTGATCCAGAAACTAGAAGGGTAGTGGTGTCTAGAGATGTCAAGTTTATAGAGAACCAAGGGTACTATGAAAAGAAGAATTGGGAGGAGCTTAAAGACCTATCCCATACATCTAGCCGAGCAACTAGCCTTAGAGTCCTAATGGAGAATCTTGACATCAACCATAACAAAGAAAAAGAAGTGGCTACAGCTCCTTTGACACTTCAAGAAAAATCCCACCTTAATCATGAGGGGAGAAATGAAGATGAACTCGTGACACATACTCGCAATGAAGAAGGATCTGAAACTAGTGCTAAAGAAGGAGGTGAATCCAAAATACATGTTCAAGAAGAAGGTTCATCAAGTCATGATGAAGATGGAATTCAAGAAAATGAGCATGTTGTAGAGGTTCTACCCCTAAGGAAATCACAAGGATAAGAAAACCGTCAAAGTGGATATACACAAGGGTGAATTATAATTATAAGATCGTGGTTCATCCCATTCAAGCTACTTTCTCTCTTGTCGTGTTCTTCAAGAGCATCAAGTATTCATGGCAAACTTGGATGAAGGGTACATACCAAAAACTTATGAAGAGGCCAAAGAACATAAGTTTTGAAAAGATATCGTGAGTAATGAGCACAATTCCATGGAGGTGAATGAAATTTGGTTTGAATTCGAGCTACCCCAGGGAAAGAAAGTCGTTTCAAGCAAATGAATCTTCACCATTAATGAGGTTATATTTCGCTAGTGATTAACTTCAAGTTTTAAATATATAGACCTTAATCAACTAACAATCCTCATTAAACCGCAAGTATATGACTATGTCGATTATAGTACTTAAGGGTCGAACCCACGAGAACTAGAGACTCAAGCACTAGGAGCACACAATATCTCCTAAGCTAAGAAAATAGGAAGAAAGTGACGGTTGAGACTTAATACTACCTAAATGCAAACACAATCTAAACAAACTAACACATATGCAACGAATGAACCAAGCAAGCAAGCACAAGTTTAAAGCAAGTAGCTAATTTGCAAAATCAAGACAAACAATGCAAGATTCAAGATGGAAGAAATCGATCTTGAGACATGGAAATTGTTTAGAATCAAATCCAAGAATGAAATTGGGTTTCTCTAGACTTTATTAGATGATCGAAGCTATTCCTAGGCTAAGGATCCCTCTTTAATCGATCTACCCACTCTCGTGGCGAATATCTATTCATCCATACACATGACAAGGCTCAACTCTCGTTTGTTGCCTATCTAAACATGTAAGTGATAGTGTTCCTCAAGCCCTTCTAGACATTTAACACCTTGATGTCCCCATTGGGCAAACTACTCTCATAGTTCAAAGTGAAAAACATAGATCTTGTTCTCTCAAGCATTCCATCGAACACTTTCTAGGCGTCACTGCGCAAGCAATGAACTTTGAAGAACTAAACAAGATCTAGTAGGAATCTCTGCCAAGATCTAGTCTAATACCCATTAAAATCTCATATCTAACCTTAAACTACCATATCTCAAGATATAATGTTCTCTACTCACTAAGACCCATGAAAATCCAAGAAGTGTCACAAGCTTCTTGAGAATCCATGCTTGAAGTGAGAATAAAGTGAGAAGAGATGAGAAGAGAAGAGATGAGATGACTAAATGCAAATAAACTCAAGAAGATCCAAGAAAAATCCCAACTTTGTGAGAAAGGAAAAATCTTGGAAAAAAGAAGAAACTTGATGAAGAACAAAGAAGAACAATAGATTAAAGAGAAGACAAACACATGAATGATTTAAAGAGATTTAAGCACAAATTTTTTACAAATCTTTAAATCAATTTTGAAAACATGAAGAACACACAAAAACACAAGCTTAGGTAGCACAAGTGTTCTTGGAGGCTTAGAGGATGTATTTATACTAAAAGGGGGGGGGGGNCATAGGGTGGGCAGAGGTGCGACGGCCCATGGGCCTATCACCCAAATTAAAAAATTTTGTTAACAAATGGGGGTCCAAAAAAAATTAATGTGTTTTTGGGGCCCAAAAATTTTAGTTGTAATACTATAAAGAGTGTAAGGGACTTATTTTTTTTTTGCCCTAGGGACTTAAAATTTTTTGGGCCGGGCCTGGATGCCCTAGAAGAGTTTTTTCACGTCAAGGTGGGCATTAGTCGCCCTCAAGTAGGCTACCATCGACCTAGGGGTCGACAATAGCTCACCTTAGGCAGAAAAGCTGCCAAGGGAGGCAGCTGTCGACCCAAGGTGCCTCACTGTCGACCTAGGGGTCGACAACTGGTCACCTTGACAACTTTTCTTATTGTTCTTTTAATTGACGTCAGAATGACGTATAGTTTGCATATACTCTTCTTCTCCACTTGCACTTGACTCTTGATTCTCTTTATTTCTTCACCATTTAAGCATCAAGAATCGATCATCCCAAGCTCTCAAGTTGCTCATCCAAAGGTTGTACCTAAAAATACAAAAGAATGCAATGCAAAGACGAAAAATCTAAGCTAGACTCAACTTATATACAAGATGGATTGCAACATCTAAATACAATATTTACATCCTAAATGCAACCAAAATGCTAAAGTAATGAGTTTTAAAATGAATGAAATCTTATGCACATCAACAATCAAGTACAAAAGTGATGGAACCATTGAGAGGCACAAGGATAGACTAGTAGCTAGATGATTCACTCAAGTATATGGAGAGGATTATATTGATACATTTGCACCCGGGCCAAGCTACACATAGTTTGGATTGTGTTTTCACTTGCTATAAACTTAGAATGAGATTTATGGCAAATAGATGTGAAGAATGCATTCCTACAAGGAGAACTAGAAGATAAGTGTATATGCATCCTTATGTGTCTAAATACTACAAGAAAACAGTCGATTAACAACGATTTTTTGCGACGAAAAAAAATCGTTGTTACTTAACAACGAATTCAAGACGAATTTTCAACGTAAATTATATTCGTCGTAAATTAACGACGATTTAAATCATCGTTACAATGTGGTTAATTTACGACTATTATACGACAAATTTACACTTTTTTTAAAATCGTTGTTAAATACTCGTAAAATAACAACGATTCAACAACGACATGTTTAATAAGTAATTTACAAAGAATTAGAGACTAAAATTTTTATATGTTTAAAACGTGAATTATAGGTATACCTAATAATTATCAACAAAAAATATAGTCGTTAATTGAAAGTTAAATTGTTGTTTGTTGGTAGCAAAAAATTTCGTTGTTAATTCGTTGTTAAAATCCAAAGTAAATTCAATGTTAAAATTTATGAAATTTCTACAAAAAACCTCTTTCACTTTCACCACAAATCACACCTCACACATTCTTTCTCTCATCAAACACAAAAGGAAAATAAAAAATATTTGGCGATCTATACGAAATCCGACGGTGGATGTACATGCATAGAGATGGGGAGGGATCGATGACTCAAGAGTTCCTCGGAAGACTTGAAATTTTCATGCGTCAAGCCACAAATCTATCGATCACTGTCGAAAGTGGTAAGATGTTCTGTCCATGTAGAAAGTGCAAGAATACACAGTTCATTCTTGTTGAAAATGTTTGGAAGCATTTGTTAAATAGAGGTGTTACACCATAATATTTCATATGGTTTCAACATGGGGAAGGACATTGGAGTAATGTTGGTGGTAGCAATAGTAGTAATTATCATCATCAATCCGTAGAAAATGTTGAACCTGCTGATAG
>OVAN01014792.1:0-11773 GCA_900406275.1 Anastatica hierochuntica
TTACCTCGTTACTCGTGCCTGAGAGAAACTATTAAGATGGTATAGTTAAAATCTTCAGAAACTCTCAGTTTACTTCTTTTACACCAAATTTTTATGAAATAAAATACATTTGATTAAGAAACCAGACCGCATAATATAATCAATCAAACAACACTAAATTTTTTTTTATAACGGAACATAGAGAGTAGATATATAGATCTCGAAAAGGAAAACTTGTTTCTTGGTAGATAATAAATGTATTAGAGTTGTGTAACTTTAGTTTTGTTTTTCCATAATACTATGGTTTACTTGATTAGTTGATTCTACAAAGCAAAACTAATTCAAGATTACAATCTACTATTATGAATATTGATCAATTATTGGCTAAGTCATGAATTTGACAAATAATCAATTATTGGCAATATGATTGTTGAGATGTTAGATGATGTTGATATAATTCATAAAAAAAAATTATCAAATACAAATTCCCTCTTTAACAAAAAAAAAAAAATACAAAATTTCCTACCATACCATGCAAGATGTTAAGAAGAACAAATCCTCTGTTTTTTTTTCTCCTCTCGTTTTAGTTTGATAAACATTGTGATTTAAAATTAAGTCACTTGTGTATTGGTTTTGTTAGATCAAAGTGTAACTTTTCACTTTCAAAGCAAAAATATTTGGCTCAATTTTTTTTTCCATTTTCTGGTTTAATTAGTTCGAGTTAGGTTTTGATTTTTCGCGTATCTAACCAAAACTAACGTAACAAATCGAAATTAATTCAGATATCTAATCGGTATGATTTGGTTTATTCATTTTTTTTGAACGTCTGATTCAAATATTAAAATGGCTCAAAAACAGATCCTCCTCTGTCTGGTACAAAGAATGTTTAACAAAACCAGAGCAAAGTCGTGAAGACCTAGTGACAGTGTTCACCCGCCGCCGCCGGTCCTCATCAACACTGGTGGCGGTGCCTCTCTCTCCCCTGTTCTCTTTTTCCCGGTTATCTTCTTCCTCTTCCATCCTCTCGAGCGTCGTTTTGTTTGCTGTTGTGGGAGTCGCGGAGAAACTCAATTTCTGGCCAGTTCGGAGAGCAATTCTGGCGGTTCCTGGAGCTGTGGCGCGGCGTTGAAGGTGGGAGTGGCGGAAGGTCGGCTTTTAGGGTTCCATCTTCGTTGCGGTTAGTTTTCCTCTTTTAGCCGCCGCTCAGATTTGGTAGAGATGGTTGCGCGTGAAGTGGTTGTTATCCCGGTGCCTTGCGTCGTCTATGGCCCGAGGTGGCTTCGCCGGTTTATACCTTTCCTCGTGCAATTCGCTTTCTCGGCACTCTGCTTCTGTGCCTTGACCCTCTTGCTTTAGTTATTTGTAGTTGTTTTTATGGGATGATTCTAGTGTTAGATTACTTTAAGATCAGGTTTACCTTCGTGGAGATAGTGGATTAGAGGAGAAGTGTTGTGCGTTTTTCTCCGTCTCGTTCTTGTCCTTTTTGTTGGTTTAGCCATCATTAGGATGTTATCTTCGATGGGTAGTGGTTCTCTGGTTTTGACTGTCTAGGTGGTGTTGTGGTTCGTGAGAGGGGTGTCCTCTTCCTACTAACTAGGATCGACGGTTTATGTTTCATGCTACTTGTTTAGTAGTTCCGGATCCTCAGTAAGGAAGTGCGTAGAGCTTCTTGTCGTCGATCGAAGATTGTTCAAATTGGCTTTCCCGTCTCCGATCAGGGATGATGATCACGGGTGATACTCGTGGCTTCTTTGCATGGGAGAAATATAATGAGTTCCGTTCGTAATTCATCCCCAATAACCTCGACTAGTGTAGCTCAGCTCAGCCCCATTTCTCCTCCGATCGTTTCCACGCTCCTCCTAGTTGGTTTTATTTGTTTGATCTTTGTATTTTTTCACTAGCTTCATCTTGTTTTTTTAGTTGGTTTTGTTCAGATATGTTCTATTTCTTTTTGGTTCCGAGTTTGCTTCTTAGAATTCTCGACTTTTAGCTTCGGAAAGGTGTTATCCTTTACCGACTTTTGGCTCCGAAAAGATTAGGTCTTTTGCCGGCTTTGTATGATTCTAACTTTTGGTGATTTAATATTATCTTTAGTTGGAAAAAAAAACCAGAGCAAATACAAATCTGCTCAAAACAAAACCAAAAGCAACTAAAGATTACCATCAAACTCCTAATGAAAGGAGCATTTTGATGCTAACTACATGATTCTTGAAAGATCCGCTCATGTAACCAACTCGGGCCTCCGAGAGCAAGGTATGAATGGTACCGACCCTCGTTAGTGTCACTCTTCGATAAATCTTGGACAATAGTGTTCGCCTTAAGATGTTCCTGAACAAATTCACATTCCTCAAAGGAATGAATGGCTTGTTGAATCTGTCCCGTTAATGCGCGATACCGAGGCCATGAAGAAGGCTTGAGAATGGCTTCTAAGGCTCCTTTACAATCTGAGGCTATCACTACCCTTTTCACCTGTAGGTTTGAAAGACTTTGCATAGTCCATAGAATGCACCGTAATTCCGCAACAATCCGATTTTGAGATCATGTAAAGGCATCTCTGGCATGATACATGACCTGGCCTTCATGGTCTCTCAATAACCAAGCTCCACCACTGTGAAACGGTGCATTTTGCCAACTCGCATTGACATTACATTTAAGCGTACCCTGAACTGGTCGGTTCTACCGTGTCTCCAAATCAGAGTCGTGCCTACAGTGCTGTGAAAGAGGCATTTGCCTCAGGCCCCTCACACAAGACATTAATTTTTAAGCCCCAATTTTTAGAAAAAAAGTTTTAGTAGTGTATTAGTTAAAATCATATTTTTATTTGAGCAAATTTTTATTTGAAATAAGTTAATACTAAATGACAAATTATTTTCTTTGTTCAAACCCTTACACTTATAGTTTGGACATCTAATTATCATATATTTTTTAAACATTTGGTTATCATATATATAAAAACAAAGTTTTTTAATGAAATTGATTATAAAATATTGGTGGAATAATTTATTGCAAAAAAAAACTTGGTTTGTATATGATTCAACATAGTCGGTTTCAAGATTTCATCGATCAATTTTCTATCCGGTCTAATTATTTTTAGATTTTATTATTAACTTAATCAAACTATGCTTTTGGTTCACAGTTAAACCTGGTCTAACCTAGTACTAATCTCTAATATGATCTAGTTTTGATTGATTATTGGTAAAAAAATATATGAAATTTTTTTTATTCGCCTTAGGTCCAAAATAGCTTTGGCACGGCACTGCTCCAAATGCAAAGCATTGAGACCAATCGCATTCTCACATTCTGTGTCTCCTTTTGCCGTATACCAAAGCTTAGTTTCTTCGTTTATTCTTCTCACAACCATCTCCATAGTGTCTCTTTGCCCAGTCAGGAGGATGGCGTTCCTGTGTTTCCATATATTCCAAACAATCCAAGGGATGTGCTGGTGATGTGTTTCCTCTCTGTTTTTAGTCGAAACTAAACTTAATAAATATGACACATTTTCTTCAAAAGACTCATAGAAACCACCGTGAGGAGCCTTTATATTTGTCGCATTGTAAATCTGTTGAGCCACTTCGCATTTAAAAAGCACGTGGTTGATACTCTCTGTGGGATGTTGACATAATCTACACCTTACCTCAACCTCCAGCCCTCGACTTAATAACCTCTCAGAGACGGCAATGGCACCTGAAAGCGACCGCCACCAAAAAAACTTAATTTTCTGCTCAGTGTCGAGCTTCCAAATCTTCTTCTTTAGCTCAATTCTCACGTGGTCAAGCTGTGATCGTTGCACAGGATTAGTATGAGAGGACTTGGATGCTAGCCAGTGACCGCTTTTGACCGAGTAAGAACCATTTTTAGTATAGGCCCAAATGTACTTATCATCAACACTACCCAATGGTAATCTCATGATGCGATTTACGTCGGCGAGAGGGAAGAGTTGAGAAAGGGTCCGCTGGTTCCAGGAACCAGAATCATCGATTAGAGCTTCAACCTTCAGCTCCGTATCAATCTGAGCGTGCGTACTCAATGGTCTTCTAGGACTATTTTCAAAGATCCAATTGTCTAACCACACTTTAGTACCTTTACCATTTTCAATTGACTTGATCAGACCTTGACATAACAATTCTTTCCCATGACTAATGCTTCGCCATGCGTAGGATGGTCGGTAACCTTTACCACTCTCAAGGAAGTTAGAGGAGTTATAGTATCGACCCTTATAAAGTCTTGTTAAGAGAGACTTCGGTTCGTTGTGTAACTTCCAAGCTTGTTTTGCAAGGAGTGTTTGGTTAAAGTCACTAACATCCCGAAAACCAAGCCCGCCATCGTCTTTAGCTTTACACATTTCTTTCCACGAGACCCAATGGATTTTACGTTTTTTCTCACATGCATTCCACCATAAATCTGTCATTGCACTTGTGATATTTTGACATCGGAATTTAGTGAGACGGAAGCATGACATAACATATATCGAAAGTGCCATGGCAATAGACTTTAGGAGTACCTCCTTTCCCCCTAAGGAAAGCGTTTTCGCGTACCATCCATTAAGCCTTTTGTTTAGCCTCTCTCCGATGAAAGCTAAGATTTTCCGCTTCGATCCACTGAAGCATTCCGGTAAACCAAGATATGACCCATCTCCCCCTTCTTTCTCAATCCCTAGAATTTCTGCCATAAGTCTTCGCATGATCGGGTCAATGTTCTGCCCAAAGGTAATGGCGGATTTCCGGAAATTGATCTCTTGTCCCGAAGCTCTCCCATACAATCTCAAGCATCGCAGGAATTCCGAGCATTCGCGGAGATTCGCACGACATAAAAACAGGCTATCATATGCAAACAACAAGTGTTGAATCGAGAGACAATTCTTTGTAAGCCGCACACCCGTGATACGACCGTCAATCTCCGCCTTATTCATGACATGGACCAAAGCTTCAACACAAAATATGAATAAAACCGGCGAAAGAGGGTCCCCTTGACGAATACCTCTCTCGGGAATAATATGACCGTGTTCTTGTCCTTTTAGCAACACTGTGTAAGAGACCGAGCGTACACACGACATAACCCATGCAGTCCATTTTGCCTCAAAACCCATCCGATTCAGTAGTTCTTCTAAGAATGCCCATTCCACTCTATCGTAAGTCTTAGACATATCCGTTTTGATGGCCAGGAAGTCATCTTTTCATCTCGGATTCGTACGTAGACGATGAATCATCTCATGAGCAATGAATAAGTTATCTGATATTAGTCTACCTTCAACGAAATCTCCTTGCGTTGGAGATAATAACTCGAGCAGAATTCGTTTAAGTCGAGAGCATAATATCTTCGAGATGATCTTATATGATGTTGAGCATAATCTAATCGGTCTCAGGTCGGTCATCTCCTTTGGGTTTTGTTTATTAGGTAGTAAGCAAAGTTGCGTAAAGTTCCAATCAAGAGGAAATATGCCTATGTCAAAAAAATCCTTGATCTCTTTCGTGACCTGCGTTTTTGTAATGTCCCAATAACTCTGAAAAAAGCTGGCAGGCATCTCATCTGCTCCTGAAAAACTGTTTCGTTTAATTGCTTTAACAACCCTTCGTATTTCACCATCTGTTACCACCTTCGTTAAGTCAACGTTCATTTTCTGTGTGACTCGCTTCTCAAATCCTTGTAGAAGCTATGTGGTACTATCCAGACGTGAGGAACTAAAGAGAGATTTATAATAAGACACAACAACATCACCTTTTTCCTCCTCAGTAAATCTCTCAACTCCATTCTGATCAATTAGCGATTGGATAAAGTTACGCATACGATGAGCTTTAACTTTCCCATGGAAAAACTTGGTGTTATGGTCACCCTCCTTGAGCCATATAATTTTGCTACGATGTTTCCAGTATCTTTCTTCCTCGTGTGTAGCTTTCATAAGCTCTTCTTTCATGCGAGTTAGCTCATTCAAATCTGGATTGATTTTTGCAGATTCCAAATCCATCCCATGTTGCAACTTTCCAATTAACACTTTAGAGTTAGACACATAATTTCTCTTCCATACAGACAAAGCCTTACGGCAACTACCAATACGGTCTGAGACCATGCCCCTTCCAATGGCAGATTGATTATTCCAACCATCATTGATCACATATTTAACTTCCTGTTTAGATATCCAGCGATTATCGAAACAGAACCGTCCTTTGTACTGTGGCTTTTGTCCTAAGGCTCGGATGATAACCGGACGATGATCGGATCCCCAACGTTTGAAAAACTCAGCCTAGAATTTTGGGAACAAAGAGAACCATTCTTTATTGCCAAACGCTTTATCTAGTCTACATTGAATCCATGTTTTCTCTTTAAGACCAATACCCTTCACCACTTCTCTTACACCTGCCCAAGAGAATGGGTTTCCCTTATACGAAAGCTCTTTGATTCTACAATCATTTATAAATGAACGGAAGGCAGCAAAAGATGATTCAGCACGAGCTGGCCCACCCCTCTTCTCTGTATTGTTTAAAATCTCGTTGAAATCTCCAACTACAAGCCACGCTTCGTCTCTGTAACACCAAACTCCTTTATCGCCTCCCACACTTCAGCTCTTTTTTGTCTTACCGGATCCCCATAAGTAAACGTGATGAAATAAGATGTAGAATCAACCACCACTTTTACATTGATCCATCGACTACAAGAAGATAAAACCTCCACCATGTGTGTATTCTGCCAAAATAGAGCCAATCCACCACTAAGACCCTCGGGGTTCACTATATAATCATGATCAAATCCCGTACCTCTTCTCAGATTTGTAACATAGTCACTAGAGTTTATAGTTTCTAGGAGAAACAAGAAATCTGGTATATGTCGACTACACATATCCTTTAGACGTTGAACTGTCAAGTTGCCTCTCAATCCTTGACAGTTCCAAACGAGCGTCGTCATTGAGACGTGGATGGTTTCAGGTGAACCATCAAACCTTCCTGTTGTTTTGCTACTTTAGTTGAGACCTCAAGCTCTGCATCTGCCTTTCTCTTTCCATTTATATCTGTTTCTAGTCCAGTTTCAAGCTCTTGTATGTGAATCCCATTGGCCTTCTTTGTATCAGCTTTACCTCTCCTAGCCCATGTACTTGAATTCTTCTTTGTATTGGTTGCTTTTCCAGGTTTTTTCGTCGCATCCAGGCTCACACTACCCATCTGGAACGGCGGTAAAGGCAATTGCATCGATTGGTTCAAGTCATAATTAACGAGGTTGCTAACACCAAGAGGAGAATTCTGGTTTAAAGATAGCTGAAGAATCTTCAGATCTTTATCAGCTGCCTGTTTTGCTGGTTCTTGTTGCAGATGTGGGATCCTTGCATACATAGATGACTCATTCACTAATCTCAGATCATCATTCTGTTTTGGAAGCATCGGTGGTGTTAAAATATCCTGCTCTTGTCTCGTAAAGTTTTGTTGCTCTTCAAGCTTATCACTACATCTCTCTTGACTACTGCCCACTATGCTCTGATTACCAGCTTCGGTAAAGCGAAAATCATAGACTCTGCTCTGGTTCTTATTGGTCGGAGAGCTGATAATGGGGCGGTCTTCTAATCTCAAGTAAGATCTTTGTACCTCAGGATCAGCAGACAACTCATCCAACACCTTTTTCATTCAAAATTCTCTAATAGCTCCTTCGTTCGGATCATCACAAAGCATATATATCTTCATTTGCTCAAAAACCTCAGGGGCTACTAGATTCGGTAGCGGAGCTAAACCAGGAGGCATTGAGGGGTGTAGCAGAGGCATCAGCTTCTCAGACAAGTTCTCGTGGTGAATCCTTGGATGCAAGGTAGACGTACTAGCTAATCGAGAAGAAGAAGGGTCCGTACATGGAGTACCTCTGTTTTGACTCAACAGAGCAGGACATTGTTGTTTCTCATGCGTAAGGTGCAGGCAATGGAAACACTTCTTGCGGATTCTCTCGTACTCAATCTTCACTTTGACTACATCACCATTGGGTACGTTAACAGATTTGTAATCCCATAGTGGAGAGTTCAAATCCAGAATCACTAGCACTCTGACATAGTTCTTAAGATGTGGTTTCTTTGGATCAAACTCAACATCCTTAACGTGACCAACACGGTTGGCAATAAAACGTATTGTCTTCAAGGTAAGGTAGTTCACCGGAATGTTGTGTAATCGCAGCCATACCGGTGCTGTCTGCAAGAATGACGTCGGTGGATTCTCAGCCCATCTATCCAAGACCATGCCCCAGTCATCAAAGGTCCAGAAACCGTGTTTCATTACCGTCTTTATATCCGATTCCAACTCAAATATGAACTGAAATCTGTCACGAGATAAGGCAATACCACGAACCCTTTCATAGATTTTCCAGATCTCAGGCATTATACGCAGCATCCTGGCCATATTTTGACAATCCGGATTCAAGAATCTTCCTATCAAGCTACGAGAGTTCTGTGGGAAAGCTGAGAAACTCTCATCGTCTGGAATGTCAATTGGCTCATCTTCTGCAATTGACATGGCGTGAAGCGCTTTGTTTAACTCACTGTCCATAACCAGCAGAAACAATCCAACTCTGCTCCAAACAAGGATTGTTCGTATTGCACTCTGTTCTTCTTTACCAAGCCAAAACGAAGCAGTGTCTTAGGAACCTTCACAGCTCTCAACTTTCCTTAAGTAATTGGGCGAGATATCTAATTGTAGGCCAAACTTGGCAATAGGAGGCGAAGTAGATTGGAAAATTTCCATATTCGCAAAGGGGACGACAAGGAAACATACCTTTCGTAGAGAAGCTTTACTCAAGTAAGGAAGGCCTAAACCTCTTGCCGAGAAAGAGAGTACTGAGCAAAATAGAGACATTTTAAAATTTAAAGTGTCCTCTTTTTGACCCTTAACAAACTTTTATGTTTATCTTTTTGTCTCATATGATTCTTGCAATTTCTAGTAGATACTGCCATAGTTTATTTCGTCGTTTTTTAATTCTCAAAAACTATTGTGACACGTAGTTTCATGACACGTTTGTAGGCTCGGTTTTCGATTTTTCAGTTGAATTTAATTCGGTTTTTTCGGTTCTAGGAAATCAGAACCCCTCGATTTTCAAATATTTCGGTTTTGTTTGATTCGGTTCTATTTTAATTTCGATTAAGATAAATAACTATTTTGGTACATGTGTTGTGGATATGTTTAGTTATGTTTGATTATTTTAAGATATTTTCATATATTTTTGGATATTTTCGATTCATTTCCGTTATCCAAAGTATTTCCGTTACCGTTTCATTTTTTATTCTCAAACTGTTAGAATAATTCAGATATTTTTCATGTTTGGCTCGATTTCGATCCGGTTTTTTCGGTTTCCGGTTAATCTGTTATCTCATGTTTGAATTGACTTTGGTGGTTAGACTGGGATCTGAAAAAATATAGGTCTTTTTTATGTAAAATAAACGAAACCGTAAGTCCTAAACAGAAATATTTTAGGAGTTCGATTTGACTTCAAAGCTATTACCCAATTACAATAAAACACGTGGATTTATCTTAATTATAAAATTCGCGGTTTTTTTTCTCTTTACGCACATTAGTGAAACGACGTCGTAACTTACATTTTCATTGGCCAGAAAAAGAAATTGAAGATTCTTCCTCCTTTGACTGTCTCTGCGGCGGCGAAGCTAGAATCTCCGATTAACCATGAATGCTCCCGACCGATACGAGCGATTCGTCGTCCCTGAAGGAACCAAAAAGTAATCTCTTTGCACTCAAAATCTTACTGTAATCTCATGTTTCTGTGCTAAACCCTCTCGATTTCTATTCCTATGTTATAGGGTTTCTTATGAGAGAGACACGAAGATCATCAATGCTGCTTCCTTCACGATTGAAAGAGAAGACCACACGATCGGCAACATTGTTCGCATGTACGTCTGTTTTTATCTTTTTTCTCAAAGAGGAAGCCCTAATTTTTGTCAGCTTTGTTCTGTAAAATTCTTTTTGGCCTCGTTCCTTTCCTCATTCAGCAAGTTCATCCAAATGATCCATTCAGATGATTCATCTGGATGGATCATCTGAATGATGTTCGTTTTCATTTTTGTCCGCTCATCTGGATGACTCATTTGGATGATTCATCTGGATGCTCTGTTCATTTGCTCATCCAGATGGATCATCTGAATGATTGTAATAATAAAAAGAATAAAATATCCTTGTTTTAATATAACCATAAAAGGCTAAAATACCCTTGTTTTTTAGTTTTTGCGGGAATTACGATATTGCGGTTTATAAGGAAAAAATATAATTTTGCGGTTTTGGCAGGATAACGTGATTTGCGGTTTTGGCGGGAAAATACGATTTTACGGTTTTAGCAGGAGAATGTGATTTTGCGGTTTAGGCGGGAAAATACGATTTTACGGTTTTTGCGGGAAAATGTGATTTTGCAGTTTTGACGCGAAAATGTGATTTTACGGTTTTCAACGAAATATATGATTTTACGGTTTTGGCGGGAAAACGTGATTTTGCGATTTTGGCGGAAAAATATGATTTTGCAGTTTAGACGGGAAAATATGATTTTACGGTTTTGGCAAGAAAACGTAATTTTACTGTTTAGACGGGAAATCGTTATTTTGTAGTTTTGACGGGAAAACGTGATTTTACGGTTTTGGCGGAAAAATGTGATTTTGCTGTTTTGGCGGAAAAATGTGATTTTGCGGTTTTTGGTGGGAAAATGTGATTTTACGGTTTTGGCGGAAAAATGTGACTTTGCAGTTTTGGCTTGGAAAAAGTAATTTTGCGGTTTTGGCCGCAAAACGTAATTATACGGTTTTGGCGGTAAAACGTGATTTTACGGTTTTGGCGTGAAAACGCGATTTTGCAGTTTTGGCGGGAAAATGTGATTTTGCGGTTTAGGCGGGAAAATTTGATTTTGCGATTTTGGCGAGAAAAATGTGATTTTGCGGTTTTAGCGGGAAAATACGATTTTACGGTTTTGGCGAAAAAATGTGATTTTGCCGTTTTGGCGGGAAAATGCGATTTTACGATTTTGGCGGGAGAATGCGATCTTGCAGTTTTGGCGGCAAAATGTGATTTTGCGGTTTTGGTGAAAAATGCGATTTTACGATTTTGGCGAGAAGGTGATTTTGCGGTTTTTATGGAAAAATATGATTTTGTGTTTTTGGTTGAAAAATGTAATTTTGGGTATGTGATTTAAGGTTTGACTCTAATTTTTAATTTTGCTTAGGGATATTTTAGTCTTTTTATGTTTTTGGATGGATCATCTCCATTCAAATGATCCGATTAGGATCATCTAGATTTTTTGAAAATTTGTGTTTATTTTACAAAGTCATTCAGATGATCCATCGAGATGATGTTTAATTATGCACTAAACGAACATCATCCAGATGGATCATCTAGATGGATCATCTGAATGAGGACACGAACAAGCCCTTTATCAGGCAACTACATCGTGATGAGAATGTATTGTTCGCTGGATATCAATTGCCTCATCCTCTTAAGTACAAGATCATTGTGAGGGTGATATCTCAGGTTTTAACCCTTAAATCACACTGCAAGTGCACAGCAAATCGCAGTAGTATTTCAGGGATCGAATCCACAAGGACCAAGATACACACTAGGATTCTTAGTTTTGGATCAAGCTAGAAGACAAAAGTTGGATGTTTGTTGTTTTTGAATGCAATAAATAGAAGCGAATGTAAAAACGATGTAATCAATAAAAGAAAAGCGTCAGGCATTAGGGAATTCGCAGAAAATCAGATTATGAATACAGGAAATTATCAAGGAATCAATTCAGCACCATTCTAGAACTCAAAACACAGTTGTATAATTTTTCCACTCTCGTG
>OVAN01014793.1:327-11773 GCA_900406275.1 Anastatica hierochuntica
CTTATACCCATTCGTTCACTATTGGTCCTTGGTTCATCTCCATCCCCAATCCTTGGTTCTTCTCTAGGAAAGTGGAATGGTTGATTTCATTGGTTTCCAACACCTAAAAAGTTTCCTTGTGGAGGTGGTTGGAACCATTCTTGTTGAGGGTTGTTCATGAGTGGAGGATTTCCTTGTTCAACTTGTTGTTGAGCCATACCCAATCTCCTTAGATGATCTTGTCTTTCTTTCTCTCTTCTTAGTTTTGAATGTAGTTTTTCCACTTGTGTTGGATCAATCTGAAGAAGTCTTGCGTTAGGCTCACTCCTTGATCTAGTTATCATGTACCTTGCAAAATCAAAAAAAAACCAAAACAAAAGAAAGTGATAAAGTTNAAGTTAAATGAAACAAGCAAAAAGATAAAATCCTAGTCCTTGTATTCTAGAAATCTCCTTGTTCACTCAAGCATTTCACGAACACGTTGTAGGCGTCGATTAGCAAGCAATCGTAAGTTTGAGCTCAAGACAAGATTTAGCGAGAATCTATGTCAAAACCTAGTCTACTATTCTATTACAAGCCTAGATCTAACCCTAACCTAACCACATCTCAAGATCCAAAAGTAGATCTACTCACTAAACTCTATGGAACTCAAAAGACATATAGATGGTCTTTGAGCTCCCATAGTTCTAGAGAAATAGATCTAAGAAGAGAAAGAGAAAGATAAGATAAAAGATCCAAAGATCTATTGAAATAAAACCAAATGTTATTACAAGAGTTTGATCTTTAGAAATGAAGGGAAATAAGATAGAAGTTTTTTTTTTTGTTCTTGAGGCATTAGAGGTCTATTAATACTAAAAGAGATAAGAGAAACCCCTAAAAAGAAGGGTTTTAGTCGCCATGTTGCTAGCCATCGACCCATCTGGTCGATGGGAGCCAACCTTGGGTCGATGGCTGGCTACCCACAGAAGAAGATGTGCTATTCTCTGCCTGGATAGCTGGCCATCAACCCTGGGTTGCTACCTACCTAGGTAGTCTTGATGGCTTTTGCTCCACTTTGTCTTCTCCTTTGATCTCCCTCTCTTCCATATGCTTCTAGCCTCTTGTCTCCATGATTTTCAAGCTCCAATACCACTTTGAATTTACCATTAGAGCCTCCCAAAGTCCATCCAAAAGAGCACCTACAAATGCAAGAAAGATGGATGCAAAATGCAATATGAACCTAAGCTAGACTCTAGACTCTAAATGATGCATTCTAAAACTAATATGCTTATTTAAAACCTAATTTTGAATGAAAACTAAGCTAAAATACACTAAAATATGCATGAAATTGTATGTATATCACCTCTATGGGAAGCTTTGCTAGTGTCTCCGCCGATCAAGGAGAGAAACTCATTGAGAATTTTGCCCCAAGTGACAATTGTGATGGAGATGACTACAATAAAACGGTTAGCAGCTCGAGATCAAAGGATGACAAGAAGAAAGAGCTTAGTGACAAGGTCGATTGGCTCATTCTCCAAACAAGGAGAATTGTTCACTTTGTTGAAACCGAATTTGAAGGAGGACAAGAGAGCGAGAATCAAGAAGAAGTGAGCTACATCCAAGGAGGGTACTACCAAAAACCCTTCACCCAAGAATACAAGCCTTACAATAAAAACTTTTCCTACTAGAGCAACAATGTTGAGAACCCACAAGATCAAGTCTATCCACCCAAGACTAAGCAACAAGGGTACCAATTCCAACCCAAGCAAGACTTCTACCAAAAGCCTCAACAAGTCGGTCTTGCAAAAGAGGAAGAGAACCATACTATGCTCAAGAAGCTAATGGAAGGACAAAATGAGACTAAAGCCGAGCTTAACAAGAGGTTTTGAGAATTAAATACAAAGATGGAAGCCATGTACCGAGACATGAATTCCAAGCATGAAGCTCTTGCTTCACATGTGAAGGTAATTGACTCTCAAGTACAACAAGTTGTTGCGGACCAAAAGGGAAAGACTTAGAGAGAAAGGAGGGTCAAGCAAGGATTTTTGCAATGCCTTCTTAGAAGAAATCGACAGCCTCTCAACTATGGGACGATATTGTTTTTACTCTTGAAGAAGAGAAAATTATTGATGATTTTGAGAATCTCTTTTTGAATCTCTTTGATGAGGTTGTTGATTGCTTGGATGTTGAATTGGTTGGAAACCCACTCGAGAAGGAAGGTCATGCCAAATTTGACCTTGACATCAATAAAAAAAGCGCTCCAATTGTAAAGGCGCTTGAGAAGGAAGACACTCCTTTGGCTAAAGGAGATGTCAAAATTGAAGAAAAGAGGAAAGAGTCATGGATTAATGATAAGGCTACTAAAGAGGAAAAAGTTAAGGAAGCTAAGACGGATGAAAGCTTCAAGGAAGAAAAAGACCTTAGTGTCTCAAAGAAAGAGACATTTAAGAAAAAGTACGAGGAAGCAAGGCTTCCTAGTGACAACATTTAGTGAGGGAGATATATAAACAGAGAAGAATTTACTATCTTGGACTATTCTTCTACCAAGTACCAACTACCTTACCCTCGGTGCTACAATAAAAAAATCTTGGGAGTACTCTACCGGAAGATGAAGTGGGATGGAGGCTTAGACATTTCGTAAGAATGGTATGAGAAGGCTAAAACCGATGAAAAAGTCAAGGAGAAGCTTGAGAAGAAATTGGCTACAATAGAGAGGGTAGAGAAGGTACTTCAAGCTAATTGTATCACAATTTACATAGAATGGGAGAAATTCTTGAAAAAGAGCAATGATGAATGAAGATTTGTTATACCTTGTGCTCGAAAAGGCTCCCTACTTGAGGATGCATTAGCGGACATCGGTGCTAGCTTGAATGTGATCTCCCTAAATCATGTGATGGAGCTTGGTTTAGAAAGTGAAACTAAAGAAGGAACTAATCCCATACTTTTGGGAGATGCTACAAGGAAAGCCCTAATGGGAAGATCGGAAAATGTGAAGCCAAGGGTGGGAAACACCTTTGTGGAGAGCAACTTTGTTGTGATGGATAACAAATCCAATCAAGCCAAATTTGCAATCATACTTGGGACTCCCTTGACGTTGACCACGTGAGCCATAATTAATTTCGATGTCAAGAGACTGACTTTAAAGTATGTTGATAAGGGAGTATCCTATCCCATTCTTGATCCCGATAAAGACATTGGATATTGTGGCACCATGTGCCAAGGGAAGCAAATGAGATCCTTGCAACTAACAAGGAGAAGGTGGCCAATGAAGAGGAGATGAAAACACTTGGGTCTTCAAGCTTCAAGAGTGGCTACAATCAAAATGTCTACAAGGGAAAAGGGGTTGAGAAGTTCAACAAGATCAAAAAGTGGGAAACAAAAAATTCTCCAAAAGGACCCACCTTCGAAGAGATGGTCCTCCACTTCACTTACTAAAAAAAAGAAGAAGAATGGTCAAGCTAAAGACCTTAAATAAGCGCACTTGAGAGGCAATCTCATAAGTATCCTTTGTATATATTCCTTTGAAGCTTTAAATTTTAAGTCATTTAAAATTCAGTAATGATGGTATGTCGTGGAGAAATCTTGTTCCAAAGTAATTCTTTTGCTCAAGCTTAGGTTCCAAAGGAGTTCATTTAAGTCAAGGATCAAAAACCACAAAAGAGTTTGGTGAGTACACTTTCTACAAGTCACTATGACTTAATTCTAAGGACACTCTTTGTGCTAAGGTAAGATCTCTAAAATTCGAGCTATGCATTTGAATTTCACCATTTAAAAAGATTTTCAAGAGTGATTTCTCAAAAGCTTGATTTGAGAAAACGAAACCATTTTTTATCCAATTTTTAAAATCTTTGGTCCTAATCTTTCAAAAACAAACTTCATTTTCCCACTAAAATTGAATTTCAAAATTTTAAGGGTTATTTGAATTAATTTTTTCCATTTGGTTATGGAAACAATTTTCAAGGACCATTTTGCATTTTTTAAAAGTTTCACTTACTTGAACACTCCACCATCATTTGCACATGTTGTTTGACAAAGCAAGAATGTTTGGTCTACCACCTTGTCTCCTAAAGCTAAAGTTTTTAATCGTTATAATCTTGAGAGAATCCTTGCAATTTCAATCATATTTTCCAGTGTTTTACAAGTTTTCAACTCTCACAATTTTCTCAACATCAAGAAAGCAAAGGTATGAAACCAATACTTCTCCACTTTTGAGTTGAAATTTTCGATTTTGTTAACGAGAAGTAGAAGTGATGTTTTTTGTGAGTTATCTTGATAGCTTAAGCTTAGTTGTTGAGTTTTCATGCATTGAATCTTCTGCAAAGAAACTAAAAATGCTTGATTTATGGATTGTGCTTCTTATGAATAGTAGTGATGAATAGTTTTCTTGAGATAATTTTGGGGAAAATTAGTTTCAATGGTTCTTAAGTTAAGTTTGTTGTACATATGCTTGAAATCCATGAAGAGTTCAAAGAGTTTACAACTTTTAAAAGTTGTCCTTTATGCTTCACAATTTTCGATTTTAACAAGCTAAAAATGATACTCTTGAACCTTTTGCCATTGCATTGTTATGATAGTCTCATGGTTGCTTCATTTTCTCATCATTGTTAAAAGCCTTAAGTATTGTTTATTGTCGTTTAATTTGGGTAAATTATATTAAGTGCACACTTATCCAAATTTAGAAAAGGACTTTGGTTGTTTAATATGAGCATATTCTTGGTGATTTTTGTAAGCATTTCATTCATAACGTGTGAATCTTTCGGTAACTTCTGAGTCTTTGAAAATGCTAGACTTTGTTATGGTCGATTATTTGGTTTGATTCTTGAAGTGAATTTTCGGTCCATTTGTATGTATTTGATATAGCATTTAGATTGAATGTTTTGGTTAAAGAAGATGCTAAAAATTGAAAAATGAGATGCTTTTTTCATGAATGTTTAAGTTCGATTTAAAGCTAAACCCTTCTTAAACCTTTACATTTGCTTGTCAAAAGTTTTTAAACTCACAATTTTTACTAAATTTTATAGGAACTGAAATGGATTCAAGAGGACAAGCTAATGTCACCTATGCAAGTTGGTAAAATGAGGAGACGACCCTTTACTTGCATCTTCAAGAGAACGCTAGGTCATGAACACAACTTGGACGGATGAGAACATATTACGGGAGATGGAAATTCACAATCAAGTCTAACACTTGATTAAGAAGATGGATATGAGAAACCTTCTTTCAATGAACTATGTGACGTATCCCCATCCAACACTTCAATTCCTCTCCACGGTGGGCGTAGTCCATGGGGAAAATGAATTTGGAAATACCATATACCTCACGTTCAAGATCAAAGATGAGCTCTACGTAATATCTCTTGAAGAAGTTTGTGAAGTTTATCGTTTCACTCCACCAAAGAAGGATTTGAACTATGGGGATGGTTTAGAATCAAGGATTCTATGGAGAAAGATATCAATTGGACCTTATGATGAAGATATGGCCAAAATGTCTAAGGTCCAAAACCCAACAATCCGCTATCTCGTAGAATTGCTCGGCAACACATTCTTGGCATGAGGCTAACCAAGATTGGTGAGCAAATTGGGGTTGAAATCTCTATTCCAAGGTGTGAAGACGGTTATGGAAGGTATAAGTGGAGATATAGTGGAGGATTATTTCGGTATTGATGTAAACAATGGATTTGTCTTCATCATCGAGATACTCGACTACAATGAGGAGCTGAGAACTTTAAGGAAGCCATTGATACGCATAGGCGGGTTCCTCACACCATTTTTTCTCCATGCGGGAGTTAACCTTGGAGAATTTTGGAAGTTGAAGGGAGAAAGAAAAATGGACATGAGGCACTTGGTTAAGGAGAAAGTCCTCTATGGATACCTTGATTTCATCAACATCCAAGTGATTTATTTGTTCGTTGACGAAGAGAGACAAAAGAAGGTAAGCTACTTACCGTTACAAGAGCACACCAGGACAACCAAAGATGAAAACCTCTCATTCTGACTCCCTCATATCTCTACATCAACCGCCATGTATTACCAAGCGTGCCTAGGTTTTATAGGTCTGATCCCCATGAGCTACCACCGAACCAAGAATAAGAAAACGCCTTCGATTTTGAGTACCAACAAGAAGAATCACTCGCATATTACCAAAGAAATGAGTACGAGATGTCTTGGAAAGGAAGGTGAATGACCAAGAGAAGAACACAAACAAATAAGGAAACTTTCTCACAAAATTGTGGAGGAGGATGAAGAAGAGCGACATGTATAATCGCTATGCCACATCAATTGAGGAAGAAACGAAAGATAAGGACTCAAGGGGTCATGAACACTAAGAACCAAGGCACTCGGTAGCTCTATCACCATTGGTGATCCGAGAACCACAAGAGCAAGGAATGATACCACCAAGAACTTCTTACCAAGAGCCCTCGCGGAGGAGACACGACAAGGACCCCATCAACAACTCATCAAGGCCGAGAACAAGGAGCTCAAGACGCAACAACAACGAGTTCGACTCCTCCATTGGATCCACTCAACACTCATACAGTTGAGTGTTAGAAAGGTACACCTACTTACCATTGTTTATACCACGCATATTTTCTATCTTTGTGTATGTTTTTAAGGTCACTTTCACGGCTTAGGATTCACAAGGACGGTGAAATTTATGTCCAGGAGAGGAGCCTTCAGACTAATGTCGTATTGCAATATATATAATTATGATTTATAAAAAACCAAAAAAGCAAAAAGTTTCGAAAAACCAAAAAAATTTGAAAATTTTCAAAAATCCAAAAAAATTTTCAATTTGTTTTTAAAAGCATTTCATATTATTTGCATTCATTTGTGCAAACTTAGATTGTTAGGATTGCATTTGGATAGGGAAAAATGATAGAATTACCTCTTAGGTATCTAAGTTTTGCTTACTAACCAATGCCCTCATTAGAAGTACAATTATGCATAGACCGCTTTTTGTCATCAGAAAATTATTGATTGGAATTTACCGCTCGATGGTCTTTTCGAAAGTTGAAGTAGATGGTCTTTTGATGTCAATTCCTACCTAATATGGACTTAAATGATGTTAAATATTTCTTATGGGGTTTGCTATACTTGACCATAGTGAAAACACTAACATTTGAGCTATGTTCTAACCTATTTTTACCACCCTATCTTACCACAAATGGCTACTCTTATCTTTAGAGTAGTGACCAACCCTTTAAAACCCTTAGACTTTTCCTTTAAAACCCCTAATATTTCGATATGTGAGGCAAAAACCTGAGTGAATTGAAGTTGAACGACAATGATGATACTTCCTTAGAGTTAGCCTCAGTTTAAGGTAAACTAGAGTATTAGGAGGGAAAATCCTTAGGGTTTTAGGTTTGTTTAAGTGTTGGGAATGGTAGTGTATATAGATTCAAGTAAGGGTTCCTTATTGTAGATATGATCCTAGGTTTTGTAATAAAAGAAAGAAAAAGAAAGGAGAAAAATCGAAAAAGAGAGAAAAGAAGTGAAAGAAAAATACACTAGAGATTAGAAAAAAGTTTAAGCTCTAACCTTAGAAAATAAAAGCTTAGAGAGTCCACCTTTGAAATGAAAAGAAAAGAAAGAATCCAAAGTGATTAGATTAGTGGATCTTAAAATCAAAAGAAGGTTAGTAGCTAATAAGTAAAGTGTCTTAGAATCTCTAGTTGTCTTCAAAAAATAAAAAGAATGAGTGAGTTTTGTTGAATAAAAGGTGTGTGGTTTCTAGTTCTAGGATGGGAAATATATCAAGTAAGTGTCTAGATCCTTAGGGAGCAATGGGTGGGAACTATAAGAGGAAGTAAATGCTTTGTATGCGTAAATTGTTCGGCTACCAGATTGTATTTGCCTATCGTCCTGCATTACTTTTTGAGAGAAACCACTATCAAATTGAGTGAACCCTCTTCTTTTTACACTTCTTTGTACATAGACCATTTATTTAAAACTCTAAACTGAATGGATGAGATTCATTTCCCACAAGTAAGAAATCACGCCTAAGCATAACTGAATGTAAAAAGGAATTGGCGATGGGATTTCTATGGATGCTTAGCTTAGATTCTAAGAGTTAGTTTTGTGATGATCATTGAGAAGTACATAGGCTCTTAGATGATCTTTGCACCATTATACTTTTCTTTAGGACATTGGGCATAAGGCATTACTTTTCTATTTTGGTTTTAGGTTCCTCCTTTCAAACCTCACTTCCGGGATTAGTCTTTTTTGTTTGCTTGAGGACAAGCAAAGGGCAAGTTTGGGAGAGTTGATGTGTACATAATTTCGTACATACTTAGATTCATTTTAGATTAGTTTCATCCACTTTTAGGTTATATATATTGCATTTTAGCATTGGAATGAATAGAGACTGAGTATAGAGTCTAGTTTTAAAATTAGTTGCGTATGCATACATTTTCCTGCATTTGTAGGTTCTAATTTTAGAGTGGATTAATGGAGGATCTAGGAATGAATTAAAGGTAGATATGTAGCTAATAAATCATGGAAATCATGCACTAAATGCATTTGGAATGGATGGAGGCAATGGAGCTAAAAAGGAACCAAAGAAGAAGCCAAAAATGTCAAACGCATGTGGCTATCGACCAGCCTTGTCGGTACGCACATGCATAAGGTCGATAACCACATGCACATGCAGATTGCTGCCAAATGCATGCCACTATCAACTAGCTTGGTCGATAGGCACATGCACCAGGTCGATAGTGGCATGCACAGACGGGAAAATCACTTTTAAGGTAACTTCTCTTCTTTCCTTTAGTATAAATAGCCTCCTATATGTTCCAAGAATATATCTGTGAGACCTTTGAACTTCTTTTACAACTTTTTCTCATACTTATCAATATCTAAAGACTTGTAGTAAATATTTTCGTTTCTTTTATTTAGATTTGTGTTTCTCTTCTTCCTCTCTTTCTTTTAGATTTATACTAAGAGTATGGAAGCTCAAAGACCAAACTCTAGTCTTTAGATTTCCATGACACTTAGTGAGTAGATCTCTCTTGAATCTTGAGATGTAGTAGGCTAGGATTATATTTAGGTTTTGGTGGATGATTAGGCTAGATTTTGGCATAGATTTCTAACTAAGTTTTGTTTAGTTCTTCAAAGTCCATTGCTTGCTCATTGACACCTAGAAAGTGTGTGATGAAATGCTTGAGAGAGCAAACCTATGTCTTTCACTTGGGTCCATGAGAGTGGATGTTAGCTAGGTACTAGATGGCTAAAACGGATTGTAGATCACTATCACATACATGTTTAGATAGGAAATAAGCGAGAGTTTAGCCTTGTAATGTGTATAGGTGAATAGATCTTCGCTATGAGAGTGGGTAGATCGACAAAAGGAAGATCTTTAGCCTAGAAATAACTTTAATCTTCAAATAAAGCCTTAGCAAAGTACATCTCAAGTCTAGATCGAGCCCTAACCAATTGCTACTATCTTAGAATTCTATCTTTATCATATTTTACTTTCAACGCTTATTCCATTCTTGCCTTTTTCTTATTGCTTGCTTATTTCTTTCTTTTATTTATGCTCTTTGATTATCTTTGCCTTTACTTTTAATAGATTTAGTGACAACCCCATCTAAATGGACCCTCCTAGACTAGAGTTCTTAGTGCATTCTCCTTGTTTAGGTTCTTCTAGATAAGCCTCTAAATCCTTTGACGATACCTTAAGTACTACAATTCTACCTCGTTCTCTTGCAGAATTTTTGAATAGGCTTAGGTTTTATAAATTTAAGCTTGCTCTTGGTGCCTTCAATTGTCATCATGTCATTGGTTCAGGAAGGAATCCGCGAAACTTTCTTGTCCTTCTTCTCTTCCGGGCTCTTGTCCTTGGAGTTGACTTAGTTCAAAATGTCATTTGAAGTCTTGGCCTACTTTGTACCGTGGCTCTCTTGAAATAAATATGGCTTGTGAGGTGGAAGGAGATGGTCATGACCCATGTTGTCGTTGTTTGATCCGGCATAGGAAAATTACACGCCATCTTTTTCCTTCGTTCATTCATAAACAAATAGATAATTTGTTATTGGGACCATAACCGAGGAAGATTTGCCTTTTTATCAAGTAGGGCATGTCGATGCTAGCCCCTTCTTGGTGGTTCTCACCATTTTCTTCCTCTTATCATCTTCGCTTTCACATTCATCAAGTTGAATTTGGCATAACAAAGGAAAGATCATGCTTCCAATCCTAGTGACGGGATTCTCAGTATTCTGCAATTTCTCCACATGATTAAGTAAGACACTCTTGAACAAGAGAACAAGGTTGGTATCATCCCCTAACTGATCTATGCATCGTTCTCCATTTTGGTCTTAGATACCTTTTCCAACCTTGAAAATTGCAAGCTCATTCACAATTTTGGGTTTACTACTAGCAAGGAAGGTTTTGGCCAAAAACTCCGTTAAGTATCGGATTGTTGGGTTTCAAACCTTTGTTAATGTGTTCACTTACTCCGTGTGTTTCCCAAATGAAATTTTCTCCCAAAGCTCACGTATATATCTAAACCATCTTTAAATCCAATTCAATTCTTTGAAGGAATGAACCAATAGTTTTTACATAATTCTCGTGTCGAGATTATGTTTTTGATCTTGAAAGTAATATAAACAAGACTTTCCCCAACATCTCGAACCCCTTGTTGTAGTACAATGAAGCTAAGAATTAAGGTGTCGGTTGGGTATATAAAGGATGATGCATTTCAAATAAATCTCTGAGACCCACGCATCTTCCATAGCAAATGCCGCACTTGGTCATGGATACCCATGTCCCTCATAACTGTTTATTAACCCACGGTGTAGCTTCCAGATCAGAATATCTTTGGAGATGGAAGTACATGTTTCGCTCCTCAATTGGCTATAACGGTTAAGATTGACACATAAAAATCTTGGGTGGCATTTTCTTGGTACCTACACGTAAAAAGTGTAAACAAAGTTAGTTTAAGATTTTAAAGAATACATGAACATGTAAAAGGGTTTACCTTTAAACCGAATTGTTCATTTAAGTTCAATTAGACAATGTCTTATGGTGTTTAGCAAGTTCCTTAAGCTAAATTCACTAATGGTAAATGCAATATATTAAAGAAACCAAAAATGCCATCATTCTTTTTCTTAATATTTTCGGCCATTATAGTTTCTAAACAAAAGTATACACTTTGATTTTTGACTCCTTCCAAACTTACAAAATATGTTGATGCTTTCTCAACTACCAAGTTCAAAATCCATCTGACACCATTTTAAGAAAATTTTTAAATCTAGATATGTTATGCACTTAACATGATATATTTAAATTCATAATCATGAATCAAACTCAAGGTAGTAATGATATCTATGAACAAACAAACCAAGCATCAAACGATCACCATATTATATGCCTTTTAAGAATCAAGAATCAACTTTTTCTTATATTTTCTATAAAAATCGAAAATTTGAGATTAAGGACATCTCTGTTGTGAAACTAATGGAAAACATCCATCTCTTTATTAATGAATAAGG
>OVAN01014794.1:0-11772 GCA_900406275.1 Anastatica hierochuntica
TGTATAAAGAGTCTTGTGTGTTCATCGATAATAAAACAGAGAAAACAGAGCGGTTTATGGCTCAAGGTTGAATCCAATTTAACATTACCAAAATTTTAAATTTGAAAAATATATGCAGTCAGTACTCTTGAATTTAGAAGCAAACTAGTACTCTTTATATTGCTTAGCCGAATGAAAACCATGAGTAAATCCGGAGATACTTGAACTCGAAGAAGCCGATATAAAAGTATTCACTTGGACCATTTATGACTAGATGCTGATTAGCCGAAACATCAAATCTTTATAAAGAGCCCAAAAACCTGAATAATTAGATAACAAACGGGAGATTAAGATAAGCAATTTTATATTGACAACAAGAGTAGCCTAAAATATGATATTATTTCTACTTTAATAGAATAAGTTGAGAGGTGTCGTAAATATGAGTTTATCACGTAACGTGGCAATGCGAGTTTCAATGTATTCTGTTTCTCCCTTCTTCCAAAACCAATCTTACTTTTCTAATAAGAGTTGTAAACTGACTATATCCCAACTCCAAATCTGTAAGAAAATGATGGGAATAATGACGGCGATGGATCTGATCGTCGCAGGTCTTTCTGTCATGATTGGATTTGGATTTTTCGCTCTCATCGCTTCCGTCCTTTGCTCCGTCGCTTTCCTCCACCATATCAAAGCCCCTCCTCCTTCCGACTCCACCGCCGTTTTAACTTCTCGCCGAAGATAATTTTGTAAGAGATTACAATGGATCCCATCACGAATTATAAAACAATTCGAAATCAGGAGACAAGTAATCAAAAGTTTGTTTTTACAGGATCGAGATTTCGCACATGGCGAGGGGGGAGAAAGAGAAACTTGCACAAAAGCATTTGATAAAAAGAAATTATAATCTAAAGTTATAAAACAAATAAAAATTGTAACCATTTTTATAACATCGCACCAATTGTAATACGGAAATAGACATTTGTTTTTGGGTTGTTAGTCATGCGGAACTAAAAGTTTGATGAAAGAAAGTTTCGTTATTTAGATTTTTTGCGCGAATAAAGTTTTATTATATTCACTTGATCCCATTCGGGTCGGGTACAACCTTAAATATACGGGGATCCGATTACATAGAGCGATGTGTTTCAACAGCTCTATCGATCTTAGCCGTATCCCGCCGCCAGAACCCGACGAAGACTAATACTGAATTCAGATGGTCCAGGCTCGGCCTATCTATGATCCGTCACTGGCGACTCGAAAGATCGAGTAAGTAGGTGGTGGCTGTCGTTTCACTTCCGGCTCCGATGTCTGTACGACGGCGATTTTGTATATTTAGGGCGGAGCTAAGTCGGAAAGAAGCAGGCGGCGTGGAATTTGCGCAACGTAGAAGCATGGTCTTCTTGCTATTTGTCAAAATTTCCTCAGTTTTTCTTTGATTCCTAATTTGAGTTTGAAAAATAGTACTAGGAGAAAGAATCTGTATGAAGAAGAAACTCACTAGGAGGAAGCTAATAAGTATTAGATTTATTACTGCTCTCTTCTTTATTGATACAAACTATACATTATACAAAGCCTAAAGGCTAAAACGTTTTATTAGCTAGTTATATATAACTGTGGGTGCCATTGCAACTTCTTTTACCTTCTTGACATTGTATTTGAAGGTCTCTGGGATGTGATCGACAGTGGAAGATGGGTTGCGTTTTGCTGTGTTCTTGCTTATGAGGGATTTGTATAGGCCCTTGTCTAAATGCAAATGGAGTGCATCACATGAGCCACCCCAGCAACTAAGTGGTTTGCAGTACATGGTCTCTCTGAACCGGCCGTTAAAACGGTCCCAGCCATAATTGTATCTGCTACCACCAGATCCTCCGATGCAGAGACCGGGAAAACAGAACCCGCCCTCGTAACCAAACTGATTTCCTCCTCCAAAAGACCATTTCTGGTCTATGTTAAGGGCTCCTCCTCCAACAGCTAAGCTCAACAAAAGTGTTAGTGAGATGGAGATGCATATCCATTTGAGTTTTGTCATTTTACTTTTCAGTGGTGATAGTTGGTAAGCTTAGAAGGATGATCACTGGCCTATATATACTTGTTGTTGTGTGAATGTCATGCGTTTGCCATTAAGCAGTAAAATGAGCAGAGACTTTGGGAATGAAATGAGAACCGTTTTGGAAGTTAGGATGTTGTGGTGACGTTTTTAGGGAAGAAATTAAGGATGTTGTTAGTTTGGAGTACTGAGTTATTTTCAAATTATTTTATTTTCTAATTCAGTTGAGCTTTTAAATCAGTAGGGGTTGAGACAATCTATTTTCAGGTTTCAGGTTCAGCTTGCTTGAACTCTGGATTGCAATCTGGAACAAGAGTATCAACTCCCGAGTTCGAAGTTCAAACAAGCATATAGGGATTCCGTTGGTCTTCTTCTTCTTCGAGAGCCCATCGGCTGAAAAATGAAGAGAAATAAAAGGGTTTAAATTCTGCGATTTTCTTTCTTTTTTAGGTGACTTGCGTGAACTTTTTTTTTTCTGAACTGTATCTGCAGTTTCTCTTGCCTTCATTCAGTTTTATGAAATGGAACGTGGAGAGGGCATAGAGTAGTTTCTGTCTTTAAAACTTGTCACGAATCCACCATTGTAGTTTTGTCAGCCTTACTTTAATATGCCGATTGATTTTTAGTAAGTCTTCCTGTTATGATTATGAATATGCTGGTCAATAAGGGTGGCTTCTATCATTGTTACTCCGTTTTTCACCTTTAAATGAGAATCTCTATACGTTCGAGATTGAAGAAAAGGTGAGTTGCAAGGAATTGGTCTTGGAGTTTGAAGTCAGTGATAACAGGTGGGAGATTATACTTTGAGTGATTCTCATTTTGTGGACAAGTTCATGTGTGATTGAATTATCTGATGATTTCACAAATATGTGAAAATTACTTTCCATATGGGTCTTTGTTAAATAGTCGATCAACAGAAAAACGGTTCTGCTACTATTTTTGTGACATTTTTAATTAATGTTTCCTTTACCTAAGCAAGAAACAGAGAAAACTCACAAGTGATATATATAGATATCGATATGGACATTACTTTAGGGCTAGTTAAGGCGAATTACTGGTAATCCTTGAATTATTATAAAATCTATTGATAATCTGAATTTGCTCGCCTTTGTGTATGCCTCCGGTTGTACCAAATTACTATAGTTGGTTCCCTCCAACATATTAGTCTGACATTTTTCACCCTTATTTTCATGGTTGAAGGTTGTTTCAATTTGATGAATCAATGGATTGGAAGAAGCTTCGCTTGTTGTGCATGTGTGGTACCACTTCCCATCATAGCGCAGAACTCTTGGTAGTTTATTCTTCCATCCTGCGTAAACGAGATCCTCAAGTGAACTCAAATCTTTGTTTCATAATTTCTTTTGATTACCTTACTTACAATATCTGTATCAGTATCTGCAAATACTTCTTTGACGAAAGCTTTATCTCCAACTCCAAAACCAAACTGTTTAAACCCTGTCTCAAATTCATCTATTGTGACAAACCTGCGTTAAAGGCAATTCCTCGGTGTCTTAAAAATATAGATCCCAAGTATATGTTGTTTCTCACTAAAACAAACTTACCCACTCTTGTCTTTGTCTAAGCCTTTGAAGGCTGTAGATAATTGCTCATCTGTATCCATAGTCGCTGGGAAAAAACTCATTGTACTCTATTGTTCCATTGCCATCTAAATCAAGCTGAAACATAAAAGAAATATATAGGCTTCTCTTCTTCAGATTATGTCTTTAAAAGAAAAGGGATACTTACAAGTTCCATTAATTGCTTAGCTACAGCTTTAGCTTCAGAATGATCAATTCCGAAATCGGCCAGCCAGTTTCTCAGTTCGTCATAAGTGACTGTGCCACTTTTATCTGTATCCATATCCGCAAACATGGTTTTCAAAAGTCTAGTTTCTTCTTCCGATGGGCTCTCAGCAATAACCTACAAAACACAACTAATGATCACTAAACAGGCAGAAACAACAACTATTATTTTTCTTGCTGATTGTCAAATATTTCTCCAGCTTCTCTAACTGTTTTATTAGCTAGTTATAAACTTTACACTGTTGGTGGGTGCCATTGCAACTTCTTCCACCTTCTTGACATTGTATTTGAAGGTCTTTGGGATGTGAGCAACAGTGGATGATGGATTGTGTTTTGCTGTGTTCCTGCTTATGAGAGATTTGTATAGTCCCTTGTCTAAATGCAAATGGAGTGCATCACATGAGCCACCCCAGCAATTCAGTGGTTTACAGTACATGGTCTCTCTGAAACGGCCGTTGAAACGGTCCCAGCCGTAATTGTATCTGCTACCACCAGATCCTCCGATGCAGAGACCGGGAAAACAGAACCCGCCCTCGTAACCAAATTGATTTCCTCCTTCAACAGACCATTTCTGGTCTATGTTAAGGGCTCCTCCTCCAACTGCTAAGCTCAACAAAAGTGTAAGTGAGACGGAGATGTGTATCCGTTTGAGTTCTGTCATTTTGCTTATCAGTTGTGATAGTTGGTAGGTTTAGAAGGATATGCTAACTGACTTATATAAGACTTGTAATTGTGAGTGTCATGCTTTTGCCATTAGGCAGTAAAAAGAGCAGAGAATCTTGAATGAAATGAGAACCGTTTTGGAAGTTAGGATGTTGTGGTGTTGTTTTTACGGAAGAAATTAAGGATATTGTTGGTTTGGCATACTGAATTGTTTTCAAGTTTCTAATTTGAACGACTTTTAAAATCAATTGTGGTTGAGACAATCTATTTTGAGGCTTCATTTTCAGCTAGCTTGATCTCTGGATTGCAATCTGGAACAAGAGTATCAACTCTTGACTTCGAAGTTCAAACAAGCATATATGGATTCCAATGGTCTTCTTCTTTTTCGAGAGCCCCTTGGTTGAATAATGAGTAGAAATAAAAGGGTTTAAATTCTGCTCTTTTCTTTCGTTTTTAGGTGACTCAAAACACTTCCCTGAATTTCTTTTCGATTTTTCAGAATTGTATCCGCAGCCTCTCTTAGTCTTCATTCAGTTTTAAGAAATGGAAACGTGGAGAGGCCTAGAGTAGCTTCTGTCTTTAAACTTGTCACTGAATCCACCATTGTAGTTTTGTTGGTCTAACTTTAATATGCCAATTGATTTAAATAAGTCTTCCTTTATGATTATGAATATGCTGAGGTTAATAAGGGTGGCGTTGAGGTTGGTGTTTGGAAGAAGTTTTCTGTATCTTTTGCATCAAGGAGTAACAGAATGGTATCATTGTTACTCAGTTTTTCACCTTTAAATGAGCAAGGAATTAGTCTTGGAGTCTGAAGTCAGTGATAACAGGTGGGAGATTATCCTGTGAGTGATTCTCATTATGTGGACTTCATGTCTGATTGAATTATCTAATGACTTCACAAATATGCAAAAATACTTCCCATATGGTTCTTTGTTAAATAGTCGATCAACAAAAAACGGTTCTGCCACTATCTTTTTAACATTTTTAATAAACAAAGCAAGAAACAAAGAAAAGTCACAAGTGATATATATTGATATCGATATGGATATTACTTTTCTGCTAGCATAGCGAATTACCGGTAATCTTTGAATTATTATAAAATCTAATCTAAATTTTCTCGCCTTTTTTTGTAACTTTGTTTATGCTTCGGGCTGTACCAAATTACTATGGGACCGATTGGTTGAGACTGTGACTGTAGACTTTTGTTGTAGATTTTTAAGACTTTTGGTTGTAAGAAATCTGACTTTTACTATTAACACTAATATAAGTATTAATAAAAACTGTAAAATCTGTGATTGTTACCTTAAATGTTTATTTTTATCAAAATATAATTATGCAAGATTTGAATATTAAAGTATTTGTGTGAAGAATATGAACGTAGTAAATTTAGATATGAATAGCTGTGTAACTATTTTATTTTTATTTTCATGATATATGAAATCTATTTTAAAACATTATAATTTGACTATAATATTAGAGTAGAAATTTATAATATATTAAAAAGTTTTCTAAGATATAACAAGATGAATTTCATTAGATATAATAAAATTTTTGTTATAATAAATTATTTGTAAATTAATAAATAGATTACAATAGTTTTGGGTAGAAAAAATGATAAAAGAAAAAAAGCTGTATTTAAAAGTCACGTATAAGTGACTTTGGAAAAAAAACAAAGACTATTGAAAAAGAGACTTTAAAAACTGTAGAATTAAATATAGTAAGTATGATTGGGTAAAAAAATACGGTAAAAACTTTAGAATAAGTCTTCACATTGCCAAAGCCAATCAACCTCTATAGTTGGTTCCCTCCAACGTTTTAGTCTGACATTTTCACCCTTATTTTCATTGTTGAAGGTTGTTTCGATTTGATGAATCAATGGATTGGAAGAAGCTTCGCTTGTTGTGCATGTGTGGTACCACTTCCCATCATAGCGCAAAACTCTTGGCAGTTTATTCTCCCATCCTGCATAAACAAGATCCTCAGTTGAACTCAAATCTTTGTTTCATAGTTTCTTTTGATTACCTTACTTACATTATCTGTATCAGTATATGCAAATACTTCTTTGATGAAAGCTTCATCTCCAACTCCAAAACAAAACTGTTTAAACCCTGGCTCAAACTCATCTATTGTGATAAACCTGCGTTAAAGGCAATTCCGCGGTGTCTTAAAAAAATATATATCCCAAGTATATGTTTTTTCTCACTAGAACAAACTTACCCACTCTTGTCTTTGTCTAAGCCTTTAAAGGATCTAGATAATTGCTCATTTGTATCCATAGTTGTTGGGATAAACTCATTGAACTCTATTGTTCCATTGCCATCTAAATCAAGCTGAAACATAAAAGTAATATATAGGCTTCTCTTCTTCAGATTATGTCTTTAAAAGAAAAGAAAAGGGATACTTACAAGTTCCATGAATTGCTTAGCTACAGCTTTAGCTTCAGAATGATTAATTCCGAAGCCGGCCAGCCAGTTTCTCTGTTCGTCATAAGTGACTGTGCCACTTTTATCGGTATCCATATCCGCAAACATCATTTTCAAACGTCTAGTTTCGTCTTTCGATAGACTCTCTGCAATAACCTACAAAACACAACTAAAGATCACTGAACAGGCAGAAAAACAACTATTTATTTTTCTTGCTTGATGTCAAATATATATATATATATATATAACTATTTTATTATCTAATTATAAACTTTAAACTGTTGGTGGGCCATTGCAACTTCTTCCACCTTCTTGACGTTGTATTTGAAGGTCTTTGGGATTTGAGCAACATTGGATGATGGGTTGGTTTTGTTGTGTTCGTGCTTATGAGAGATTTGTATAGTCCCTTGTCTAAATGCAAATGGAGTGCATCACATGAGCCACCCCAACAATTCAGTGGTTTACAGTGTGGAGGATTGTAAAACTGTATATTGATGAAGAGGATGTCGTACATACTGATACAAGGAAGTGAGAATCTAAGATCATATCTAAGATATTAACTATTCTTAACTATACATGATACTCCTATATACTAGTAACAAGATACATTATACTATTATCTCCTATACACCCCCTCAAGATAAGCGACCGTCAGAGAGCGCAATCTTGACAATGAGTTCTTGGAGACACAGACGCGGTAATGGTTTCGTTAGTGCGTCAGCCAATTTTTCTTTGGACGAGACCTGTCACACGAAGAATACCTGACTGAACCATTTGCCGCACGAAGTGATAGTCATTAGCCACATGCTTCATGCGTGAGTGGAAGACCAGATTAGCTGCAAGATATGTGGCGCCGACATTATCACAGTAAATAACAGGTTGAGATGCGGGAGCTATTCTCATTTCTTTCATTAACTGTATCACCCAGCGTATCTCAGCTGCTGTGTCTGCTACTGAACGATATTCGACTTCTGTAGAAGACCGAGCTACTGTTTTCTTCTTTTTAGATGACCAAAGAATGGGATGTGATCCAAGATAGACAATATGTGCACCCGTAGACGTATAATCTTCACGATTTCCGGCCCAATCTGCATCGGAAAAGGCATGTAACTGTATTGTGTTGTTACAGCGGAAGAAGATACCTTGATCTCGTGTGCCTGATAGATACTGAAGAATGCGTTTGGCTGCTTGCCAATGTTCATCAGTCGAACAATGCATAAACTTAGAGAGTTTGTTCACTACAAAAGCTACATCAGGCCGTGTGAAGTGTAAGTATTGCAAGTTGCCGACTACGGTTCGATATTCTCGGCCATCAGGTAGAGGCGTGCCTGATTTCGTTGTCAAGGAGCACGTCGCAGATATTGGAGTAGAGACATGATTCGCTTCTATCATATTGGTACGTGATAACAAGTCAGTGATGTACTTCTGTTGCGTGAGAAGCAAGCCCTTAGGTGTACGATGTGCTTCGATACCTAAGAAGTAACTTAGAGCGCCCATGTTTTTGAGTGAAAACCATTGCCCCAGTTTGGTGATGAACTGATCGATCGCAAGGGAGTTGTTTCCTGTGATTACAATGTCGTCAACGTACACAAGGACATAGAGTAAGATCCCATCACGATCAAGTATAAATAATGAAGCATCAGAGACCGAGTTTTCAAAACCAGAATCAATAAGGAAAATGCGCAGCTCTAAGTACCAGGTTCGTGGAGATTGTTTAAGGCCATAGAGAGCTTTGCGCAACTTACACACATAATGCGGTTTCTCTCGATCAACAAAGCCAGAGGGTTGCGCAACGTAGACGTCTTCGGTGAGATTTCCTTGGAGAAAGGTATTATTGACGTCTAGTTGACGAAGATCCCAACCATGATCAAGGGCTTGACCAAACACTAGACGCATTGTTCCTGCTTTGATTACCAGACTGAACATTTCTTCATAATCCAACCCCGTACGTTAGTGAAACCCTTTAGCCACAAAACGCGCTTTAAACTTGTCAATTTCTCCATTAGGTAACCGTTTAATCTGAAACACCCACTTCGTGCCAACAAGATTATAAGAAGGATCAGGTGGAACTAAGTCCCAAGTGTGATGCTTTATTTGTGCATCATATTCAAAGCCCATGGCGCCACGCCATCGATCATCTTTCAACACTTGAGCTATGGATGTCGGCTCTGTTTATAAAGCGGCATCAGTAAGCATAACGAATTTGGGGTTGGATTTAGAGATGTTATTCTTGAGCCTTGTCACCATGGGATGCTGATTTACATGTGCTGGAGTTGACGATGATGGCTGAGATGAAGAGGAAAGCTCTGTTTCTGATGGCAGAGATGATGACGTAGTGAAAGGTGTTGAAGCAGGAGCTGGTGACGACGAGTTACCTGTCTGCACAGAATCTAAAGTGTTAGATAACGATGTCAGAGGAATAGGAGAAGGATTCAAACCTGGGGACGAGCCAGGGATCGACGGAGGTGGAGATGAGTGAGCAAGCAAGGACGACAATAATGGTGGAAAACAGAGAGGCAAGGAGGAAGAAGGATCTGGTGTTGCTGGAGAAAAGAGGGTTTTGTAAGGAAATTCAGTTTCATGGAATGGAACATGTCTAGAGATGAAGATTTTGCGTGAGGCAAGGTCTAGACAAAGATAAGCGCTTTGTGATGAATAATATCCAAGGAAAAGGCACATTGTAGAGCGAGGATCAAGTTTATGAGTGGTGTAAGGTCGAATCCATGGGTAACAAAGGCATCCGAACACACGTAGTTTAGTGTAATTCGGTGTTGATCCATGGAGACACTCAAAGGGAGATGAGTTGGCAAGAGTGGATGTTGGGAGAAGATTTATGAAATATGAGGCGGTCGTAAGAGCATAGCTCCAGTAAGCAATGGGCATTGAGGTGTGAGATAGAAGGGCTAGTCCGGTTTCTACGAGATGACGATGACGTCGTACGGAGAAACAGTTATGTTGTGGTGTATGAGGCGGGCTGGTTAGGTGGGTGATGCCATTTTCTCCGAGAAATTTGGCCATTACAACAGATTCTCCACCATTATCCGAACAAAGAGTAATTATCTTTTGATTGAATCTGTTTTCGACAAGCTGTTTAAACCATGAAAAGACGTTAAGAACATCAGATTTTCGTCTTAATGGGTAAAGCCAAATAGAATGAGTAAAATGATCAACGAATATGACATAGTATTTAACCCCATCAATTGAGTGAACCGGTGATGTCCACACATCGGAAAAAAGAAGTTCGAGTGGTTTAGTAGATGTGAGAGTTGAAGTGGCAAATGGGAGTTTATGAATTTTAGAAATAGAGCAAGCATTGCATAAAAGAGATGAGTCTTTCTTCAAAACAGACAAAGAATAAGAAGAAACAATAGTTTTTAAGGTAGAAAGCGACGGATGTCCGAGCCTAGAGTGCCATATAGGCAACAGACTGTTTATTGTGGAAGAGAGAGCGAAAAAGAGAGAGTTTTCCTTAGCTGGCCATTCATTTCCTTGGATTAATTGCGCTCCCGAGTTGAGATCTTTCACCTGAAACCAATCGGGGAAAAATTCCATACAAGATTATCAACACATAGTTTCCGAACAGATATCAAGTTTCTTGCAATAGCAGGAACACACAAAACACCTCTTAAAGACATAGTATAAGATGAGGATGGAATAGAGAGGGAACCGGTGTGTGTGATTTGCAGTCCGTCACCGTTTCCAAATAAAACCTTTTTGGCTCCATTGTACGGTACGTGAAGCACAAGGTTGGCTAAGTCGGATGTTATGTGATGCGTAGCCCCACTGTCTAGCAGCCAAGGCGATGGATTAGGTGGATTTACGGTGACATTATAAGCTCGTGGGTGTCATGGCTGTGCTCCACGTGGTCGAGGAGACAGAGTCTATGGCGGAGTCTGAGAATTATGATGAACAAGTCGAAACAGGGGACATAACTTAGCACTGTGGCCTTGCGTACCATAAGCTTGAGACTTACCGAGATAGGGGCAACGGTTTGAGTTGTTGTTGTTCACTACAGGAAATTGGCGTATTTTTAGCAGTATAAGATAGCGTTTTATGCCTTTATGTTATGGTTGACGTATCCTTCAGTTTTCTATAGCGTTTGAAAAAAATCAAACGCTATGTTTAATTTGCCAGTTTAAAACCTTCGTCACACTTTTGATACGCGTAGCTTATATAGCACATTTTTTTTGTCTAAAACGCTATGGATAGGTTCGGCGGGAATGAAATTTTACTTTTAGAGCCAAAGTAGTGTAATGGGCGCCAAACACTAAGGCATTTTTCGTTTTGGCGAAATTTTGTCTTCTATTATAGCATTTTAAAAATGCTATGCCTAAATTTCATTTAGCGGGAATAAAATTTCACTTTTGGAACCAAAAACTAATGGGCGCCAAACACTTAGACAATTTTTTGTTTTGGCGAAATTTGTTTTCTATGATAGCATTTAAAAACTGTTTGCCTAAATTTTATTTTCCCCAAACCCTAAACTTTAAACCTAACCTGTAAAAAACTATATACTTGAAACCCTAAACCCTAAATTACCTAAACCCTAAACCCTAAACCCTAAACCCTAAATTACCTAAACCATATACCCAAAACCCTATACTCTAAACCTAGACTGTAAACTTTAAACCTAAACTATATGTCTTAAACTTTAAAGTCTAAATCTAAACTATATACCCTNATATACCCTAAACTCTAAACTATATACCCCTAAAACATAAATCTAGACACTAAATTTAATATTTTTCAACACCAAATTTTAAACGTACTTATGATAATTATATGTTTAATTATTAATACTTACATTAATGTTGGGGTCAAAAACGGTCACGACAAAATCGACGCCTAAAAAAGACTA
>OVAN01014795.1:0-11173 GCA_900406275.1 Anastatica hierochuntica
ACTTCTTTTCGAGAGTCGAGAACATGTTTTTGATCTCCTCGAACGCCGTGACATTTCGGTCAGCGTTGACCGCGGTGATGTTCGTTGTTGGAGTAGTTTCAATGGTGTCGCCGGCNCGTTGTCGCCTTCGCGAGCTGGTTGGTTGTTCTGTTCGTTGGTGTTCATGATTGATCTGTGAATTAGCGTGAAAGATATCGCGTGTGCCCCCTCCTTCTATCGCCAAACTGTGGGAACCGAAATTCACACTGTCAATGATATGTGGTTCACAGATTCTCTGTGGCCAAAAAGCGATGAGATCAATCGATGAATATGAGAAATTAGGTTAAGGTTACGAAACTAAACTGCGAGCCCAATAAGATAAAAATCGTGAGTAAATAGATACGAGAAATGGACTACGATATCGAAGTAAATAAGATTCAAAATACGAAACGAAGATTTGACAGGATGAAATCAATACGAGACAGATTGCAAAGCGAGATGCATATAACAACGATAAAGTAACAAGATTCGGATAAGTAAAACGTAAGCGAAGAACAATACGAATACGAAAGTAAATTGTAGATCTAAACAGAATCGTAAACGAAGAACAATATGAAAGTAAACGAAGAACAACTCGTCAAACACAGTTACCGAAGAAAGTAAAGAGGGATCTTATTCGAATTCGTGGTCTGAGCGTGCGCAATCGGTTTTTAAGCCGTGGCCGCAAGATCTGCTGGCGAAGAACCCCTAGAACTACAGCGTAGACTCGTTACCTAGTTGAGACGCAACTCGCTAACGAATACAGATATAAGAAACCCTAGTTTTTTATAAGTGTTTTGCAATGACGAGAAGTCTTCCTCCAACCATCATCCTTGCACCCTTTATATAGATCTTTGTGGGCTTGGCTCGTTTCTTTTTCCGTCCTCGATTCGTGCTTATCCCTTCGTGGAAATATTCCTTTTCCTTGATTCGCATATATCCTTTTTCGAGATCTTTCCTTATCCTCTCAACTTTGACTTTAATCGCAAAACCCTAACTAAACCGTCATTGCAAATGGGCCGATTCTCGTCTAGAATCGTAAGTGGACTTATCATCGCGGTTTGGACCCTTTCGGGCCGTTTCGCGGCTAAGTGACATTTACGATTCCTTTCGGAGAAGTCAGTCTTCATTTGGCTTCGCAATGATAGTTTCGTGGAATGATAGGATCAATCGTACAATTTAGATTCTTCGGGTGCTCAAGTAAACCGTCATCGTTTTATACGATCGATACGAAATCCTACGGAAAGGATGAATCCTCACGACTGTCATTGCGACGGTTTGACAGGAATACCAATCGAGACGAAATGNGTCATTGCGACGGTTTGAAAGGAATACCAATCGAGACGAAATGAGAGATGATCGAATGACGATTCGAAGGAGATGATGATTGGATAGGACGTGATTTGGTTCACGAGTAACGACCAAATGTTGTCCGTGTCTTAGCGTTGATGGGCGTCAGGACTATGCGTTGGTCTTGACGTCAATTGGCGCCAAGACCATGCCCCGGTCTTGGCGCCAATTGACGTCAAGACAACCCTTCCGTCTTGGCGTCAATTGGTGCCAAGACTGTTCCCCGGTCTTAGGCGTCAATCGGTGCCTAGACGTTCCGAAACAATGCGGTTTTCCGATGATCACGTAGGTTTCGTATCGTTCCGAAGTTCGTTCTGCGAGGTCTTCCAAGAGTTATCCGTAGATCGTGGACGTTAACTTTAGCATTCAGGTGTTTTGGTTATTTGCGAACGGACAGACTTAGTGTGAGATCGGTCACGATTGACTATACTTGTAGTCTTGAAGCTTTTTCGAGAAGAGACGGCCAAGATGATACGACTCTCAATGCTTGAGGACATCCTTGCGATTCTTGTTTCCATAAGAGGAATCAACGTCTTAGTAGTCCTTTTTAGGCGTCGATTTTGTCGTGACCGTTTTTGACCCCAATAGACGGTCTTGTGTGGAGTCAGTACGAGGGGTCAATGGTAGATATGGAAATAGGAGGTCGGATCTTCGCCGAGATCTAAGCGTGTGGGTTCTGAACCGATCTTGATGAGTAGATCTGGGATAATCAGAGGTGAAGAAGCTTCCAGTCTATGGCCAAGAGGTCGGTGTTCTCTCTTACGCGCCTCTGTGCTTCTACTCATCTTTTAATCGGTCTTTTTCCAGCCACAAGGTCAGATTTCGGTTTCTTTATATGTTCGTAGCAGTATTGGGGAATCATAAGTCCTTTGTAGCATTAGGGTTGGTAGTTTAGTGGTTCGGCCTTGATAGATGTTTGTGAACCATGTCTTCCGTTTGGTTTATCGCCGATGGTTGTGGTTATTCTATACATTTGTCAGTTTTTGGCCAACTTGTTCGTGTCGTTGGGTTAGTCCGAGTCTGCATCCGATTTGGTCAGTTCGCTTTAGTCTTAGTTTTGTCTTGAAGAAATGAAGTTGGTGAAGTTAATGAGTTCGAAAAGTTGTGTTGCCTCTTGATTGAGAGCTACGGTGGAATCCGAATTTTATTGCAAGGGACAGGAGCCTTTGGCTCATTTGCTTCTGGTTTATTGAGTAGTCGTTTGTCAACAATCTCTACATCGTCTGCTCGGGATGTGGGGTATCGTATACTCGTGGCTCCGTTTAGGCGAAGCAACATAATGGGTTACGGTGTGTTCGTGGTTCCACCGGTGGAATAATATAAAGAGAATTTTCTCCCTTCCCAAATAAAGTTGACCAGTTATGCATCAAGCTAATTTCTGCTTCCGACCTCATTATCTTTGCTCCTTTGTTTTTTATGCGTTTTGCTTCCTTGTTCATTGTTGGACTTCATGTTTCTTTTATATTGTCAATCTATAATTTTGGTGTATGTACCGACTCTTGGCTCTGGGAGGTATCTGTAACCTCGCCAGCTTTTGGCTCCGGAAAGATGGACCACCTTTACCGGCTTTGAATTCAAGTTTCAATAAATAAAATCTACTAGATGGAAAAAAATTGAAGTAATCGAGAAGTAGTGGTGTAGGTGTAGGGGTATAATGGGAAGAAATACAAAAAATACTAAAGTGGTACACCTTTCCATGGAACACAATTACCCCAAGCTAATTTCTCTTGTAGAAAACACACACACCTGATAAACATTTACTATTTTTCAAGCTAGTAGTTTTTATTTATGTATTCTAGAGTCCAAATATAAAATTCAAAGCCGGCAAAGGTGGTACATTTTTCTAGAGCCAAGAGCCAACGAAGTTATAGATACCATCCAGAGCTAAGAGTCGGTACATACACAATAATTAAAGATTGACGAGATAAAAGAAACATGAATTCAATGTATGAACAATCAAGAAAAAGGCATAAAATACAAAAGAAGCAAAATTAACGAGGTCGGAAACAGAAATAAGCTTGATGCTAAATCAGTCAACTTTATTTGAGAAGGGAGAAAAGACTCTTTGTATTGTTCCACCAATGGAACCACGAGTAAATTGTAATCCATTCTATTGCTTCGCCTAGACGGAGCCACGAGTATACGATACCCAAATCCCGAGCAGATGACCTAGGGATTGATGCTAACCTACTACTCAAAAACCAGAAGCAAATGAGCCCAAACTCATGTCCCTTATAATGAAATTTGGCTTCCACCGTAGCTCTCAATCAAGGGGCAGCAGAGTTTCTCGAGCCCGTAACTTCACCAACTGCATTTTTTCAAGACAAAACTAAAGCCAGAACGAAATGACCAAACCAAATGCAGATGCGGACCAGACCCAAAGACAAAAAACCGCTTGGCCAAAAATGAGAGTATATAGATCACCCAAAACCATTGCCGATAAACCAAATGAAAGACACGATGTTCATAACCATCTATCAAATTCGAACCACTAAACTACAAGCCCAATTGCTACTCAGGACTTATGCTTCCCCATTACCGCTACAAACATAGAAGGAAGCCGAAATATGACATTATGGCTGGGAAAAAGACCGATTAACAGCTGAGTAGAAGCATATAGGCGCATAAGAGATAACACTGAATTTTTGTTCATAGACGAAAAGCTCCTTCGCCCACACGCTTATATCTCGAGGAAAGGTCTGACCTCCTACTTCCAGATATGCCGTCAACCCCTCGTACGGACTCCACACAAGATTGTCGTTGTGGAGAGCTTCCCCTCACTGACGCATGTTGCATAGCCAATCACATATTGGGAATCTTAGGAAAAGGAGGAAGAGGAGAAAAACAAACCACAAAAAGATCTCTAAAGAGGGAACGATGACAAAGAAAGACTCTGACCACCGTCTCGACTATCAATCTTACTAAACAAAATATATTTTTTCCCGAATGGATTTTTTTTAAAAGCGAATTAAACGAAACTCACATAACCCAAACCAAAATCGAACTGAAACCGATATACTTTTATCCCGAATTGAAACTATTTTTCATAAACCGAAAAACCAAATATCCCAAACCGAATTAACCAAAGTAACCAAACGCTCACCCCTAAAAGTTATATTTCATTATTGTAGATGTTTTAAAAAGTTATTTTCTTATTTTTATCTAGCACCAATTCACTAAATTAAAAAGAGACGCCAATATTGGTTGCCTAATCTAAAGAAAAGGTGTTTACAAAATTAAACTTTCGAGTGTAAGATGTGGAAACTCGCGCTAGAAAATAGCTTCCGAATTCAAATTACGAGATATTAAAAAATTAAAAATTGTAGATATAAGTCCCAGAGAAGTGCATAAATCATCAATGAAAATATTCTTATTATTCTTATGTAACTAAATATGGTAAAATCTATTTTTGCATGGTAATTCTGAACAATAAAAGTCAGGTTAATTTAATCTTGCATCAGTTTCTAAATTAATAGTTTTAAATAGTTTTAGTTATAAATACAAACAAAATTAATAATTCAAATCTATTATATAAAAATTTGATATTATTTGATGATGAAGTTGTCGACATGAATTTAAGAAATTAATAATTTTAACATCATTATTGGAAAAGTAAAAAAAAATTGGATTGATAGTAAAATAAATAAATTTAACATTAAGTTAGTAAAACTTAAAGATAGTGGTCTCAATTAAAAATATATTCTCTCACAACAAATTAGCTCATTTAAAAATTGTTTAATTCAATAAATTTATATGTATTTACAATATGCGGAAACAAATGGGTAAAATATATATCATACTTTAATACATGAAATAATCAATCATCAATACACTCAATAAATTTGTTAATATTGAGCATGAAATTTTTGAAAACTAAAATCAAAAGTTTAAATTAATCATACAAAGTTAATAGTTGCATACAATCATGCATTCAAGAAGTTTGTTAATATGTAATACAAATTATGTAACGTCTCCAATTCCGTCCGTTCAGAATCTGAAAATGGAAAAGAACATTTTGGCCCATTAGGTCTGTCAGAAAAAATCATAGACGCAAATCCCGAGCCTCCACTCTATAAAAGGATGAGCCAAGGTCCTCAAAAAACGTGTCATAAAATCCAGAAACAAAGCTCTGAAGAATTCTCGCGAGAACTCCACAAATCCTAGTCGTCAAGACACTCACGCGCAACCTAAGTCTCTTGAGTCGCCGCCGCAATTTTTTCCATGCCGCGACGCCGCGATGCCGCTCAGCCGCCATCGGACCTTCCCGCTACCTCGTCGTCGGTTGTGCCACCCCCGGGACTCGGGCCATCGCCTATGAGCCCCAATCATCGCTGCCCTTCCCCTTCTCTCGAGATTCCTGCCGATCCAACGTCGACTCTCTTCTCCCGAGCACCGCTGCCACATTCCCTAGCTCCATCGCCGCTCGCATTTCTGCATCTCGCCTTAGAAACTCGCTGCCGTCGATCCCTATTGCTCATCCCCTCCTTTCGATGCCACATGAGCCTTGCCTGACATCTCTTGAGCCCGTTCGAGTCTCTCCGACGATTATCGAGCCTAATCTGATAGCCGCAAGCTCATGCCGAGGCATCGCTGCCTCTCTTCCTGAACCGTGACCCTGAGCCGTTGGTTCTGAGAGTTTCTGCCGTTGTTGAGCTTTTACGAGAGGTAGTTCTGCGTTTCTGATGTTTCGTAGTAATGTTTTCCGTCGTTCTGCATTTTTTGTAGTTTTTGTGTTCGGGTTTAATAATTTCTGTTTATGGAAACTTTATATTTTTGGCAAGTTCCCAATATAGAAAGTTTCTATTTTTTAAGTTTTTTTTTGGCAGGTCCTAGTTTAAGGACTAACCAGTGTTCCTTTTTGGTTTAGATGCAGAAGTCCCTTTCCTAGTTGAGTAGTCTCCGCGTCAAGTGTCTCCTGCAGCTTCAGGCTAAGGTGAGGAGCTAAACTTGTAGTTATCCCCCTGTTATAAATGGTTTAGGATTCTTTCTCTGGTAGTCTAGATTTAACGCGTCTGGTTTGTTGTATTTTTTGTGTGTCGAGTCAGCCATGTTTGATGTTTAATCATAAATAGGTTTAGACTGCCTTAGTGTTATAAGATGTTTTGCTTGAGATTGTCCGCTAGATAGAAGGTGATGATTTTCACCCCTAGAGAAGGAAAGAAATCCTTGGGGACCTTACATACCGGTTAAGTAGAAGTGAAGGAAGCCCGATCCCTGTAATGGTGTGCACCAGGTTAGGAGTGGAGCTGGGGGCTTTGTGTATGGCATTTTTGGTGGATGCCATGTTTACTATTGTGGTGCAACAGGCATTGTGCTTGAGGTATAATGTATGCTATCTTAGAAAGTTTTCTCAGTCTTTTCTGTGGTGTTGCGTCTTTAGCAACCCACCCTCTCGCTGAGTTATTCCCCTGTCATTCACCCCTCTCTCTCTTTTCCCTCCCCTCTTTTGTCTTTGCAGGTGAGTATGACGAGTAGCCAGGAAGATAAAGGCTGACTTGGTGTTGTTTTTCTGAGGATCCGAGTTACGTTTTTAATAAAGTTTTTGGATGAATTTAGACTTGGTTATTTACTTTGGTTTTTGTTGAACTATTTGTTTGAATTGATATTGGAATTATTGTTTTAGATTTATTAATGTTATCGGATTTGAGGATCAATTCCTGTTGGTTTTGAGGACTAAGTTCTTGTTTAGATTTTAGGATTTAGTTCCCGTAGATGCTCTATGTTGGTGGTGTTGTGGTTGAGGTTGACGTTGTGTGGTTAACAACGCAGGGACCCTGAAGAGGGCGAACCGAATGTTACAAAGTGGTATCAGAGCCTAGGTTTTGCAAAACCGGTTCTAACCCGGCAGACAGTAGAGTAGGATTCAGATTTCTCAATGGTTTTGAAATATTTTCGGGGAAAGGGAAATTTTTAAAAGAAAAAGAGAACATTAGTCCAGTCGGAGTCGACCGTATTCGTTATAGTTAAGTCTTCTTCTTCTTTGGAGCGAGTCTAATCAGAGGTTTATTTTTGAGATGGCTAACAACAGAAGAAAGAATGGTAACCAACCCTGATTTGCTCCTATTGCCACCGCTGCTGTTGTCGCCGCAGAAGTTGCTCCTAGACACGAGCCACGTCTGGTCGCCCATGAGCGACTAGACTCTTACGAAAGTCTAGTCGCCCATGGGCGACTAAACTCTTATGAAAGTCTAGTCCCCCATTAACGACTAGACACGAGCCACGTCTAGTCGTCCATGGACGATTAGACTCTCACGAAAGTCTAGTCGCCCATGGGCGATTAGACATGGACAACGTCTAGTCGCCCACAGTTGACTATACCACATCCTCTCGATCATCTTCTCCTTCGAATCTCGGTTCGATTGTCTCTTGTTTCATCTCAATTGGAGTTTCTGTTGAAGTTTCGCGGCATTAATCGTAAAGACTTGTTCTTTTCATAAAAACTTCATATCGGTCGTATAAAACGATAATGGTTAACTCGAACACTGACATTATCTTAACTATACGATCGATTTTATCATTTCGTGAAATCTTCACCTCGTAATCGTACGAAGAACGATTTCTCTAAAAGAAATCGTAAAAATCACTTAGTCGGAAAACGACCCAGGAAGGCCCAAAACCCGATAAATATCCACTTATGATTCCGGAGAGAGAATGGGTCCAACTACGTCAACAATTTACCCGAGTTCCGCAAAAGATAAAAGGAAAACACGATAAAGTTAAAGTCTGAAGATAAATATTGAAAAATCGTGAAGATAAGGAATATTCTCGAAAAAGGAATATTTCCACGAAAGGATATACTCAAATGTAGCGCGGAAAAGGAAACGAGATTAACCTAGGAAGGCATATAAAAGAGAGGCTAAGGAGAAGAGCAAAGACAGAGGACTTCTTCACAAGTAACACTTAGAGAATTTAGGTTTATTTTCGTTTTTGTTAGCGAGTTGCGTCTCAACTAGGTTTACAAGTCTTACGCTGTTAGAACTAGGATACTCGCCGACAGCTCTCGCGGCCACGGCTTATCACCTGTGGTAACGCTCAATGCAGATTCAGAATAAGATCTCTATTTCTATACTTTGATTTTCGATTCTCTTTACTTTTGATTTCGTCGTCTGTTATTTTGTACTTTGATTTGTCGTTGTTTGGTTTAGTAGAAATTCAGGACCTCAAGAAAAGTTAGGGTTTCCTGGTTTTGTTCGATTACGAAAATCGACACTGCGAATTTCGGTTCCCACACTTTGGCGCTAGAAGGAGGGGGGACCTATTTGTTAAGGGTACAGATCAATCTAACTCACAACCACAAAAAGCTAGGTCAGATATAAGTACAGACGACCAGAACAACCAACCAGCTCGTGACGGCAATAACGCCAACGTCAACGTTGAAAACAATCCGACGACGAACGTCACCGCGGTCAACGCTAACGCAAACGCCGCAACATTTGAGGAGATCAAAGAGATGTTCTCGACTCTCGAAAAGAAGTCGGCCAGAAAAGATAAACTAACTAGCTCTCTCGCTAAACAGGTTGAAACCCTAACTGCGAGAACTAATACCATTCTCCCGCGTGGAGCTACCAGACTCCGCGGAAGAAGACTCGACTTTGCAACTTCGCTCAATAGACCCCGAAACGCGCAAGAAAAACCGTCAGAACAAAATCCTGAAGAAATTACCCCTGTCATAGCACGGAACAATGTGGATGACCTTCCGACTTCCGAGAAGAAAACAGAAGAAAAAAAAGTCGAGCAAATCGACTTAGACTCTAGCGATCAAGCCGATCCCACAGATGAGGACACTGACATACACCCAAGAAGGGTTAAGAGTCGCGCAACACGACAAAACTCTCGGCTCGACGAACCCATGAAAGAAGAAGAAGAAAATGTCTTTTGGGTAGAGCAGGAGAAATAGGCCGAGGAGCAAGCCTGAGTCATCCGCAATAAACACCGATCGTCTCGGAAAACTATTGACAATGACTTCGACGAGATTCGCGATCTCCTTGACTACATCACGAAAACAGCGGCAGAGATTAAAGTGGTGAAATCTCAAATTCACCATGCGACCAGTGCCACACCAGAGATCGATGGACTCCTCAAAGAGGCTCGAAAAACTCCATTCACTGCATCTGTGGCCAAAACTTGCTCAAACGCCGTAGTGCTCCACAAAATCGAAAATATAGTCGCGACATTTTGCCATGGGAATAGCATTGAAACGACCTGGCGATTTCTCAGTCTACACAGAAAAGGCAACAATAAAATTTATCAAACCCCACAAAATTTGTCTCGTTACCGAGTTGGAGAAATCTCAGCGCATAAGGGTTCGACCAAAAGGCGTTTTCTGAAAACTTTCAGAAAAATAAAACTCGCTTTAACCTCCTGAAATCACAGAAAAAATTTAGATCACTCGCAGAAATGGGAGAACGACAAATCGAGTTGCCAATTCCTCACTGTTGTATTTCTTTCGAATAATTTTCGAAGGAACGAAGTTGATCTCTATTGAATCACTCGAAACCTAAAACGGTTGACGAAGACTAAACTAAGCAAAACGGAAGATCGTATCCCTCACTGCTAAAATGTTTTCTGAAACCTAAGATTTCTTAAAAATTCGGTCTTCGATTCTATGTGACATATTCAGTAAATTCTCGATGATTGCACATAAGCTTACTACGGAAAAACTACTCCAAACTTCCTCGAATCAATCATGCGGAAACGAGAAAATTTCTGATTAAGTTGAGTCGCGGTATTTAAATTCGTCACAGCCAGACTTTCTAATACTATAACCCAGAAACTAAATTTTCGGAACAACCGCAAAATGTGAGTTTTCCGAAAGATGGCTTTCGTACAACCAAACTCGAAAACATGTTTACGGAACGACTTTCGTAAAACTAAACTCATGACATTTTGCGGAATAACTTTCGTAAGGTTAAGCTTGATAACATTTTATGAAACAACTTTCCTAAAACTAAACTCGACAGTATTTTACAGAACATCGTTTGCAAAACGAGGTAGTATTTCGCGAAACAACTTTTGTAAAATTGAATCTCGACGACATTTTACAAAACAACTTTTGTAAAACTAAAATCGACAACACTTTATGGAATAACTTTCATAGGATTAAACTTGAAAATATTTTACGAAACATCATTCGTAAAGTCAAACAAGATTAAACAAAAAAAAACTCTCGAAGTAGGAAAGAGATGGAGCGAGAGCTGAAAAGTGAACTTCGCCTATCAGTCTCTCTCCAGAGTCTCATTGTCCTCTCTCTTTTTCCTCATCTCTCGTGACCTCTGTTGGGGTCCAAAACTGTCCCGACGAAATCGATGCCTGAAAGGGGTCTCAGAAACAATGTTTCCTACTTCGGAGTTGGGAATCGTAAGGAAATCTGAAAGCTCCGAGATTTCCATCGTTCAGGCTGCCTCTTCCCCAACCGGTTTCAGAGCTTCGGAGGTAGTCGATCATGACCAATCTCCGCATAAAGTCTGTTCGTCCGAAAGAAACTAAGAACATCCGAGTACCAAGGCAAGCGTCGACGGTCCTCGGATAAACCACACAACTACACGAAACGTCCTCCGGAGCGATGCAAAACCACTTAAAGCATTAAAGAACCGCGTCGCTTCGCAGGAATGTCTAAAACGCCAATTAACGCCAGACCTACGAACGAGTCTTGAAACCGATTGACGACCGAACTAGAAGCCGATATAGACGTCGATTGAACCAAGACCGACGGCCCATCTTGGAGCAAGTTGGCGCCAATTGGTGCCGAGACAGAAGGTTCGTCTTGGCGCCAATTGGCGCCAAGACCAGAGCATGGTCCTGGCGC